>JAUMJL010001913.1:0-102807 GCA_033558185.1 Dromococcyx pavoninus
ACCCGCCGCGCGCAAGGGCTGCTGGGAGTTGTAGTCCTTCCGGGGCGGGAGCCACGTGGGGCCAGGGCGGGGGGGGGGGTCTGAGCATCCGGAGCGGGGGGCAGGGTGTGCCTGCACTTCGCTTATCACGGGGAAACACGGGCCTGGAGACCTGTGTCCAGGGCTGGAATCCCTAACATAAAAATCATAGAATCATGGAATGGTTTGGGTTGGAAGGGACCTCAAAGCCTATCCTGTTCCACGCCCCTGTCATGGGCAGGGACACCTCCCACTGGATCAGGGTGCTCAGAGCCCCATCCAGCTTGACCTTGAACACCTCCAGGGATGGGGCAGCCACACTGCTCTGGACAACCTGGGCCAGGGCCTCCCCACTCTCACAGTGAAGAATTTCTTCCTAATGTCCAATCTGAATCTTCTCCGTTCCAATTTAAAGCCTTTCCCCCTCATCCTATCGCTACAGGCTTTTGTAAAAAGTCCTTACCCAGCTTTCCAGGAGGTGGATTTATTGGAACAGGTCCAGAGGAGGCCACGGAGCTGGTCCAAGGGCTGGAGACCTCTGCTATGAGGACAGGCTGAGAGAGATGGGGTTGTTCAACCTGGAGAAGCAAAGGCTCCAGGGAGATCTTAGAGCAGCCTCCCAGTACTGGAAGGGGCTGCAGGAAAGCTGGAGAGGGGCTCTTGATCGGGGAGTGCAGGGACAGGACAAGTGGGAATGGTTTGCAGTTGTAAAGGGAGAAATTGAGATGAGATCTTGGGAAGAAATTTTCTCCTGTTAGGGTGGGGAGGCCCTGGCCCAGGTTGCCCAGAGCAGTGGTGGCTGCCCCATCCCTGGAGGTGTTCAAGGTCAAGTTGGATGGGGCTTTGAGCCCCCTGATCCAGTGGGAGGTGTCCCTGCCCTTAGCAGGGGGCTGGAACAAGACGGGCTTTGAAGTCCCTTCCAACCCAAACCATTCCACGATTCTATGATTTTTATGTTAGAGATTCCAGCTCTGGACGCGGGTCCTGTGGATGAAGGGAAGCCGGTGCCGCTAGAGGGAAGCAGCGCTCTCCCGGCAGCTCCAGGAATCCTGATTGAGAAGGGGAAAAAAAAAAGGAGGAGGGGAAAAAAATACCCCCCACTGCCCAGTGAGACCCTAAAGGAGCCGCCTCCCCCCTCCAAGCCCCTGTCCTGCCCCACCCTGCACCCTCTCTGCTGGGCACAGGGGGCTTCTTCCCCCTATCTTATACTTTCTGACAGCATCTCAGGATGGAAATGATGCTGAACTCCGACTTTAGGGCCCAGCAGATCCCAGGAGCAATCAGGGAGCATTACGTCCCCTCTGCAAGCTCAGAGGGTCCCTTTTTACCCTGCTCTACTCCAGATGGGGAAACTGAGGCATGGAGACACTGATCAGCCCGGTGGTGGAGGCTCCTCTGCCCCACACGTGCTGCCCTTTGAGTGGAGTGGCTGAGGTGGCCTCAAAAGCGAGGGCAGGTCCCAGTGGTGTCCCTGAGCCCCAGATCTCACCTGCAGGCACCTCCAACTCCATGAGCACAGCCCAGGGCGGCTGCGCTGGAGGAGATCCTGCTTGGGAAGGTCACCCTCTCCCAGGTCCCATGGGGCATCCCCAGGTCCCCCGCACAGCTGTGTGGACAGATGTGCAGTGGGAGCCTCGTCCCGTGTCTGGCAATGCTCCTTCCAAGGCCACAAAAGCTCTTTTGTCCCTCGGCAGCACTGGGAAGCAGGCGCCGATGAGGAGCAGGGGGAGGTGAAGGTGTTTGGTGGTGGCCAGACCTGCTGGGACCCCCAGAGTTGAAACCTGGGGGGAGGATCCCTAAAGGATTCCCTCACTGTGTAAAACAATGCTTCTCATTCCTGCAGAAAAGGGAAAAATTCTGATGATGATGGGGATTTTTGGTCCAGGGCCCAGGTTTGATGGTTGGAGACCCAGGAGCCGCCAAGTTGGAGCCAGTGACACCCGCACAGCGAAACCAAAGGAAAAGGGGTCCTTTGTGTGGGGAATATCTGGCGGGTGATTCAGCCGCGGCTGACGCCGGCGATGCTGGCAGCACGGGGGGATCCAACGTGTGTCCCTACCGACACCATCCCAGCTCCGTGGGCTGGGGACGCGGCACAAAGCTTGGTGAAGGGTGACTTGATGGTTTGGAGATAGAGTTGAGAGCCCCAAAGCAGCCAGGAGCATCCTGCATCCCAGGGAAAGAGGGAAAGGGCAATGCAGGGCTGCACCCCTTGCTCAAGACTTTCACTGCACCACGTCTCAGGGGGAGATTCCTCCACGGGGCAAAGAATCGGCAGCTTCAAGAAGCAGCTCATTGTCCTCGGGCGGCGCGGCCAGGGCCCGGCAGCCTGGCCCAGCTCCGGCCACCGTGGCACGGGAACAAAAAGCCTCCTCTTCTCCAGCTTTCTGCAACCGGGCGGCCCCGGCCGGCTCTGCCCCCAAAAAATGTTTGGCATGAACCGCGGAGAATCCGCGCGCTCGGCGGCCGCTGACCCCGGGGACCAGGAGGCAGGCGTCGAGTCGGCACAGCCACCCGAGCTTCAGCCAGGAAGGAGCTTTTCCAACCCAAACTGTGGGTCTGGTTGGCACATGGGGGGGGGATGGGGCTGGTGCTGTCACCCCGTTCCCACCAGCCCGGCCCCACACAGTGGTCCCAGTGGTTCCAGCCCCGCGCCCAGCGCAGGACTCGGTTGGGCTGGATGAGCGTTGCAATTCAATTAGTTAAACTCTATTAAAGCCCTGTGAGGACACGGTTCAGAGTGGAAACGGCCTTAATCTGATTTCAGCTGACTTCCCTGCCACGATTTGCAAGTCAGAGAAATCGAATTAAGGCTGTTTTCATTCTGAACTCTCTCCACCCAGGCCCATAATGTGGTTTAATTAATCTGCTTTAAAACTGAGTCTGTCTTTCATTCGGCGACTTCACCTGACTCACCCCAGAGAGGAAAAAACCCCTGGGCAGGCAGCAGCACCAGGCTGGGACCCCTGGGCAGGCGCAGGGCTCAGCCACTGTTTTGGAGATGGAAAGTTCTGGAGGGTTTAGAGAAACCCAGCGTTATCCCTAATCCCATCGGGGAACAACCTGGGGTTGAGCTCTGGGCTGCAGCTGCTGGTGCCGTGCGCGGGAGCTTCGCTGCACAGTGTCCCAGCAGCGCTGCGGGCGCCAGCACTGAGGTTTCTGGGCTCAGCTCGATGGTTATCGCTGCTTAACAAAGTTTCCTGCTCTGTGGAAGCGAGCAGCCAGCTGGATCCGGCTGCATTAAAGCCTTGTGCCGCAGTGGGAAGGCTGAGATGCCTGGTAATGGCTGGCCAGGAGCTCCGAGCTGGGGCTGGGCCAGGGAAGGCTCAGCACCCCAAAACCCGCAGCTGCTTTATCTGCCCTTCATCCTCCAGCTGCTCCCATTCCCCTTCCCCATCCCATTCCCCTTCCCCATCCCCATCCCCTTCCTCTTCCCTGTCCCCATCCCCTTCTCCTTTCCCATCCCCATCCCAATCCCATCCCCGTCCCAACCCATTCCTCTTCCCCAGCTTCTGTCTTGCACCGAATTTGCAAAGTCAATGGGCTGCTACCCCCAAAACACAGCCCCAAGGGGGCCTGGGAGTCCCTCACATGCAGGGGTCTCTTCCACCCTTCACTCCCAACGCTTGTCTCCTCTGCAAAGGCAAAATGGCATCACCATAAAGGAGCTCCAATTAAAAGGGAGTTAATGACTTAATGAATCATAACAAAACTGCTTGCATTAGCACTGAACTGCTGACCCTCTCAGGTTGTGGCTACCAGCTTTTTAATTGCATCGCTTTTTATTTCCTTCCCAGCGAATTGCCTGCTCGTTAAGTGGGGGGAGAGGGGTAAGGGGGGTGGGGAGAGGGGGCGGTGGGGGGCAGATAAAACCCAGTCTGGAGGGGATGATGCCCCCCCCACCCCATCCCATGCCAGCACTGACCTGAAGCCTGAGCCCCTGCACACCGAGCAGCTGCGCTGTCAT
Organism: Dromococcyx pavoninus; assembly: GCA_033558185.1. NCBI lineage: Eukaryota > Metazoa > Chordata > Aves > Cuculiformes > Neomorphidae > Dromococcyx > Dromococcyx pavoninus. The sequence continues at coordinate 3,986 of JAUMJL010001913.1, forward strand.
CCCCTGCTCCTTTCCCCTGGTGATGAGGATTTGCAGTGCTGCAGAAAATTAAGACCAAAATTAGATCAGAGCTTAAATTAAATTAAGATTTTTGGGGTGCTGGGAGCTGTGCAAACCCCCACACGAAGCTTGAGTGCTGCTGCAGCATCCCCCCACCCACCTTTAGCCCCTAGAGCAGGTAGGATGGCTAATGGAGCTGGGCTCTTCTCATTAACTGCTCATTAATTGCCTGTCCGAGGATGGGGAGCAGCTCCAGGATGGACTTTCCCCTCCTCACGTCCAGGCTGTGCCCACCCAGGGATGCGCTTGGCTTCTCTTATCCCAGGCCACAAGAGCGTCCTCTAATGAAAACCCTCTTGCATCCCAGCTTTGGGGGGGGACAGGGGTCCTGCAGACCCCAGAACAACCCCCATCCCACCCTGGGCTTTGTGTGGCATCTCCCCCTCCCCTTTCTGGCAGGGTCATCTCTTCCCTCCATCTCTCACATCTCCCCCAGCATCCCCACCCAAAGGGCAGCACGGGTGGGTTCTCTGGCTGTGGTTACCCCCCGGGTGGTGGCCGAGCCCACCAGCACAGCCCGGGCAATCGATGCCTCTTGCGCTGCCGTTGACACTGGATTTATGGCCAGCTGTGCCCTGAGCCTCCGCCCAGGGGCTCTGGATGCATTTCCATCCCAATGGCTGTGTTGCAGGAACTGGAAGGAGCCAGCAGTGTGGGAGGGCAAAGCCCAGCCCCGAAACACAGAGGGAGTTCACCCTGGGACTGCCGTGAAGCCGGCGGGAGCTGCTCTGCTGGGGGCGTGCAGCATTTGTGCTGCTGCCTGGCCCTGCTGGAGGGGCAGGAACAGCCCCCAGCTCATTTGCAGAAAGAAAATAAAGAGCAATATTGACAGTTTTGGGGTGACATGGCCAGGATTTCGTGGGTCTGCACTGGTAGGAGTGACCACAGGGAGGAAAAACCTTCCTGGTGGTTTTTGCACGGCCCAGAACAAGGTGGGGGACAAGTCCAGGGGCATCCTGGTGGTTCTGGAGTGAGATGGCTGCATCCCACCAGCCCCATCACTGTGCCTAATGTGGGGACTGCTGCGTCCTGGTCCCCAGCCCCGAGCCAAAACCCTCCCCAGGGCACGGGCTGAGCTCAGTACGTGCTGCATCCTGTGCCAGCACAAATCCTGCCCTCTCCTGCTGCAGCTCATCCATCCCTGGGACAACAGCACCTCCGTCTCACCTCACCACCAGCAGCTGCCAACATGCCAAAGCCCCACAACCCCAAACACCCCGAGGAGGCCACTATGCCCCTATCCTGCTGTGAGCAGCTGGGCCCAGCACCCCCAACCTGCACCCCTGCTTCCAGGGGAACTACGAGTGGGTCAGAGCGAGGTCTGGGATGTTTAAGTCTTCCTGTAACATCCTTAATTGTTCATTTATTTAGTGCAATTAGTCCCAGGTGCTTGCTCTGGTCGGTGTGACCTCCACGGATGCTGCTCCAGCCTGGCCCAGCCATTCTGAGCTGTGGGATCGATCGGATCCCGGTGAAGGTTGCCGAGTCCCCTCCCACCCAGCCAGGGTGGGTGATGTGTGTGCACATGTGTGCCCCTCACCCGTGACCCCAACCCTGGCGTTGTCCCCCCATCCCTGCCAAGGTTGGCTCATTCCAGCATCCCCTGGGCCCATGCAGGAGGGATGGGGTGGGGGGATGCTGCACTGCAGCCCCCCAAGTTCTGCACCCACTGAGAAGCAGCACCAGGCAGAGCATCCTCACCCCAAGCAAAGCCACGCCGAGCGCCCGGCGCTGAGCCGCTCCACCTGGAGAGCCAGCAGCCTGATGGACAATGCCGGATGCAGGAGCCATCCCTGGAGCAGCTCCCTTGAAAAAAAAGTCTCCCCCCTGCTCTGCTTATGGCAGAGGAGGCAGGGATCCTGCCCGAGCCAGGGAGAAACAATCTGGTGCTTTGTGGAAGCTGCTGTGAAAAGAAACCACCCCGAAACGGCGGCGAAGGTCAGGCAGCCGCGGGCTGCAGGCAGAGCATTGGGGGGCACAAACCACAGGGCCCCCGCGCTCTGAGTCAGGGCAGGGAGGGTCAAGTGTGGGGGGGTCACAGGCACTGGGTGGTTGCAGGCACTGCAGATTTTGCAAACGTTGAGGGGGGTTCACAAGCACTGGGTGGTTCACAGGCATCGAGGGGGGTCTCAGGCATTGGAGAGGGATGCAAACATTGCAGGGGGTTCTCAGGTATTGAGGGGTCTTGGAGGGATTTGCAGACATTTGGGGGGTCACAGGTATCAAGAGTCACCCAGCCTCTGCCCGCGGGGGTATCGGCAGCCGCTGCAGGCTCCGTCGCCCCCAGCCCTTCCCTTTAACTCCTCCGGCTTCTAAAAAGCCGGGGCTTTTGCTGCCAAATGCGTCTCCATCGCTCCCCAGGTATTACTTCCCTCATGGCTCTCTCCCAGCGTTCCCATTCCCTGGCACCGTTAACAACCCGGAGCTCGGGAGATTAAACCTTTCTGCTGCCGATTCCCCCGCACCCCCAGGTTTCAAAGCACTTTAACCGCCTGCCAATTGATTCCCTAAATCCCCCGCTGACACTCGTGATGTTTAATTCGCGGATACTGGGGAAGAGGCGGCTCGGGGGCCGCACGGATCCATCCTTAACTCAGCTGCGCTCAGACAGATCCCGGAGCGCCGCGGAGAAGATGCTGAGACAGCGGGTTCTTTGTGGGCTGGGATGGAGGGGGGCGGTCCTGAGGGGCATCCCTGGGGCTCAGCCCCGCATCCGGGCTCCCAGACCCTGCGGCAAAGCTCGCATTGCCTGAAAGCTCCTCCTGAAACATCTCCAAAGGCACGGCCTGATCCTGCCCCGCGGGGAACCTGCTGAGCCTGGATGGACCTGGGGGGCTCTGGGGAAATCATCGTCCCCTCCAGTTCCCACTTTCCCTGATGCTCTCAATCCATGGGATCATGGAATGCTTTGGATCGAAATGGACCTCAAAGCCCACCCAGTTCCACCCCCATGCCATAGGCAGGGACACTTCCTACTGGATCAGGGGGCTCCAAACCCCATCCAACCTGGCCTCAAACACCTCCAGGGATGAGGCAGCCACAGCTTCTCTGGGCAACCTGGGCCAGGGCCTCCCCACCCTCAGTGTGAAGAATTTCATAGAATCATAGAATGCCCTGAGTTAGAAGGCACACACAAGGATCGTCTTGTTCAGCTCCTATCGCTGCATAGGACAACCCCAACATTCCCACCACGTGTCTGAAACCCCCATCCCAAGGGCCCTGCATGAAGCCAGGACACGGAGACAGCCCCTGTTCCCAACCACCAGCTCTTCCCCACCTCCCCTGCAGCGAAGGGGAAATCCTTAAATCATTTAATTCAATTAAGCCTTGTGGTGGCTGCCAGTTAAACAGACGGATTGCAGGGACCTCTGCTCTCCCCCCCTCCCAAAGCTGATCCTTCATTTAAAGCATTTTCCAGGTTCTACAGCATCTACAGCAAAGGTCAGGCTTTTGTCACCCTATCTGCTCAGGAAAATCCTGTCTCAGGAATGTAAAGAGAAGACAAGTGCATGGACAAAGACAAACCCTCCTTCTGAGCTGCCCTAAGCTGCTGCCTGCCCTCAGATCCCTCAGCAGGGGATAGACATGGCTGTTTCTTCCCAGGCAATGATTCAGCCCATCTAAGATATAAATTTTCCCCGGAAGAATCCTGTCCCTCTCCATTGACGGGAAGGAGACCAGAGCAGCTGCATTATTCATAGAAGCATCTCGGTCTGATGCCCAGGGTGGAGATGCAGCTTCCACAGCAGACACTGAGAACCCAGCAACCTCTCTGAGGGCTTGAAAGATTGGCCAGAGACACCAAATCCAGGTCCATCTCCCCACTCCAGGGGCTCTTCCTCCACCAGTGGGTGCTCCCTGAACACCCAGCAGCACCAGTGCTGCTAACGGGGATCTGATCACCCAGCAACCACCCCTGAGACTGCAGGCAGGGGAAGCAGGATTCACCCAAGGAACTCATCACCTACACAGGGATTTAACAGGGAAAAGCCTCCAGCATCCAACCTATGGGCTGTTCCAGCCCAGATTTCCTGGAAGGCTACAGCATCCTTCCAAGCATCCCTTTTGCAGGAAACCTGTAATGGGTGAATGAGCAAAAGGGTGAATGAGGCTCTCTGCGAGGAAAGCAGCTCCACTTCTCCAGATCTGGGTCATCTGGTCAAGGTGAGGGCTGAGAGCTGGTTGAATAACTCCAGTGCATCTTCCACCACAGGGAAAGATAGCAGAGAACCCACCCTGCTTCTGCTCTGGAGCAGGTTGCATATGGGGAGAGAAGGGAGACAGCCAGCACTGCTCCGGGCCATAAATTAACCTCAGGGTTTCCTAATGGGACCCTGATTTATCTCCTGCCTCTGTCTGAACTAATTGAGTTCATTCCACTCAGTGATTCATGCCATGGAAATGGGTTCCAGAGAAAATGGGACCTCAAGCAGCTTCAGCAAATCCCCTTCTTTATTAGCCAGGGAGCTGTAATGCTTTTAAAACAAGGAGATTTTCAAAAGCAGCAGCCGATCGGTCACTGCCAGCACCCAGAGCTCAGGTTTCAGCCAGGGCTGCCACATCCATGGGCCGCCAGCAGCTCCCAGAGGGCAAAACCAGGGGCTCTGTGGCCACCAGCCCTGCTGGGGTGGGCAGGAGGTGTCTTGAGGGCTCCACCAGCCCCCAGCACCCCCAGAGTGGTGGCAAATTCACTCCCTGCCCCTTCCCATCGCAGGTGGGTGATGGAGAAACTCACCTGAGCTGCTCTTCCCACTCTGCTCAGCACAAGAGGGGAACCAGGGGCTTGATTCAACTCCTGACACCCTCACGCCGGGATGCTCATCCCCATCTCCAACCTCCACCTTGGCCAAACCTCAGCCCTGCACGTGAAGCATCGCACCCTCCTCCTCCTCTCCACTCTCCCAGCTTCAAGACCGTTTCCCCAAACCTCCTGGCTTTCCTGCACTCGGCTCAACCAGTCCTGGCTGAAATTGAGCCCAAAGCCAAGCCAAGGTGGCCGTGGGATGGCAGCTCCTCAGCTCCTGCCCCGCACACGAGCGCTCGTTTGTTGTGCTTGTTTGTTGTGCTGTTTGCACGGAGCCGAGCGGACGCTGGGGAGGCTCCTGGCGACAGGAATGGTGAAGGATAATGGTTTGTTTGCTCTCAGCATGTCTCGTGCATCCCTGGGGAGTCTGACGGCTCGGCCTCGCAGCCTGGCCTCCTGCTCCTCCGACAGGGTGAGAATGGGGCTGTGCAGCTCTTGGAGACCTCAGAGCAATCCACCCACAGTTTAGGAAGGTGTTAAACCCTCTTTCACCTGCATTTCATCACCCCATGGTGCTGGAAGAGCCCCCGCCAGCCCAGCTCGGGACCTCTTCAGGTCACCAAACCCAGGTGCAGACCTTAAGGGGTTGGAAGGATCCACCCCAAGAGCACCCCAAGCCCCATTTAAAGCATCTCAGAACTCTTTGCTATGGCCACACCACATCCACCCAGCACACCCAGGGGCTGCTCACCCCAAAACAGGCCTTGTTTCTCCCAGGTGGATGTTCTGCTCCCTCTCTTGCCCAGCCCGAGCTCTCGCAAGTGCCAGCTGTGTTTCAATATCGCTGTCACGTTAGAGACCTCATTAAAGCCCTTCTAGAAGCTGGAATAAAACTGCCTTTACCAATTTCCTCCTTGTCTTCGATGTTGTTTACTTACTTGGAGAATTCCAGCAGGTCTGAAAGGCCTGTTTCCCCACCGAGACAGCGCTGCTCATCCCAATCAGATTACCCTTATCCAATTGTTCTTCATTTATCTGACCTTTATAAAGCTCTCACCTCATTTCCAGAGCACAAGGCGCTTGCAACGTGGGGTTCCTTCCTTCTCCTCCCTGGCTCCACTCTACAGGGGCAGCAAAGAGCAAACTAAACCTGCCCCTCACCCACTGGGAAAGTGTTAATTAAAAAAACAAACGGTGTAATTGAGTTGATTGAGCTGAGAGGGCAGGAGCTGGGCTGGGGCACCACACACACATGGGTGCTGGGTTAAGAGCCAGAACACGAAGCCCCACAATTCCCACCTGGAATGGGGAGCTGGGCAGCTCCCATCACCGTGTTCCTCGCGCTTCTTGCAGATGCTCCGGGCTTTGTTGCGAGGGCTGGCTGGCTGATTTGCATAGGGAATGAAGGCAGCAATTAGTTTACCTCATCATCTCAGCAGACTGGGAAATTAGCTCCCTTCTGATTCAATCACAGTTGCTGGGAAGAGGCTCTGGGGATGCTGAGACAGGGAAGGCGGCTGCTGTGCCGAGTGCCTGCTCCAGAGCCCAACGAGACAGGAGCCACCGTCCCAGTCAGCCCAGTCTCACCCCAGTGCACTGCCCTCACTCACTGCAGCTCAGCCTCCTCCAGGCTCTTTGCTGTCAGATCCCAGAAGGATGAAATACAGGAAGCCTGGAGCACCTGCTTTGCTCGTGCTGGAAGCCAGCCCCAACCCCAGCCCAGTGTGGCATCTCATCAGGGAACACGGCTCCTGCTTAGCCCTCCTCCTGGGGGAATCCTGCCCAGGGGAGCGCAAGATGCATTTGCCCACATCCTTCACCCCCAGCTCCCCCCCCTCCCACATCACAGGGCTGTAATTCTCCTTGAAGATTTATTCCCCACAGGAATGTTAATGAGCCTGGAAGGCAGGGAGAAGCCCCTCTCCTCATTATGCTCCCAGGAGCTTCACCTTGATGAACACTTGGCTGCCAGGGACTGATGGAGCTGTTCTCTGCGGGGAGGTGGATGGAAATGCATTTCTCCCAACCACATTGCTGCTGGTTGATACATCCAGTCGAGCCCGGGAAGGACCCACCACAGCTCTGGAGCTCCATCCTTCTCTGCTTTCAAAAGGGCAAAGTGAGAATCTTGTGAGCTAAAACAACATCCCAATAACACCAGGAAAAGTTTTGCTTTTAAACCAGGTGCAATTGCTTTTGCCCTCCCAGCATCACCTCCTGTCTCCCATCTGCCTTGAAGAGTTCTTAATTCAATGCAGCTGAGCTTGTGCCCTGCAGGACTTCCCATTTCCGGGCTGATCTGACCATTGCTGGGCTCATCAGCTCAGTCCGTGAAATCCCCAGCATCCTCCAAAACATTTTGGAGAAATGGGAGATTTGGGGAAAAAGTAAGAGGAAGAGTCTCCATCAGGTGATGTGAAGGCTTAAACCCCAGGCTGTCCCCAGTCCAGCCTCCTGGGGATGTCTGAGGAGAGGAGGTAGGAAGAGTTTGGGGTTTGGCCACCCAGCATCTCCTGGAGCAGCATGTGGTGCCCCAGGCTGGCTCCCTCATGGCTCTACAGAGAGAATCCCCCTGGTTTCCCACCTCTCCTGACAGCCCTGTGATGGCACCCAGCCTTCAGCCCCTCTCCACTTTTCCCAGGAGGTTTCCTGTCCTGCTTTTGTGTCCAGATATGCTGAGGAGGAGACAAAAAGGAGAGGATGCTGTGGCCAGGGCGCTGGAAGCTGTTGCCATAGGGACAGTATCTCTGAATGGCAGCTCGGTCTTCATTTGCAGCCCCATCCTCCTCGCCTTCCCTGCTGTCCCTTTTGGTGTCTCTGCAAGGAACCTGAATCAGCTGCTCTGCCAATTCCCCCTGCACTAAGGGAGCATCAGGCAGGGGCAGGAGGAGAGTGCTGGATGCTGGAAAGCACCAGACAGACAGACAGGGTCTGCCAGGGATGGGCCAGAGTAAGGAGAAGGGAAACGTGGCCAGACAGCTCCTAAAAAAGCCCTATCCCTTGATAAAAGAGAAGGTTTGGGCTACAGAGACCCAGCAGTCAGAGTAGCACCGACCCCTCTTCACCCTGTTGGGTGGAAGAGCATCCCCTGACCTGGGGAAACCCAAAATCATCCGAAATCTGAGAGAGAGGTGCAAGCAGCACCTTTTGGCCTTGCTAAAGGCACTGGGAAAGGCCCATCCATCAGGGAGACAGGGCTGGAGGAACCACGTGGGGATCTGAGGAATGGGGTCAGTGGGGGTCAAATGAGACCTCCCCGTCAGCTGACACCACCGACAGCATCATTACCCCAGGAAAGGAGGGCAGCTTCCTTTGTTTCCCCCTAAGTACTCCAAAATATTTTATGTTTTAATCCAAAGCAGAGGAGACTGAGAGCCCCCCCTTATGCCATGGTGCCCCCCTCACATGGGCTGTGTGATTTTGGGTGCAGAAAAAGGAGAAAATGGGGTTATATTGGAGCTCCCTCTGCTCGTGTTCACCCTGCATCCATGAGAGCAGAGCTGATTCAGCTCCGAAGGGCTCCGGCTGCTGGGATGGCCAATCACTGCCAGTTTGTTAGGAAGCTGTGAGCTGGTAGGGTTTATTTCCCTGTTTATTTTCTGACTTTGAGGAAATATTGGAGAGAAAGATCCTTCTTTCCTCTGGAGAAGGGATTCATCCTTTCCCTTTTCTGAGCCAGAGGAGGTGCAGGCTGGCTCCCCGCCTCACCCCGGGGCTGCTTTTCCCTGACTCAGCCTTCTGGAAACCTCGTCATGCTCCAGGAACGGGCTCAGACCCCTCTCCCCAGGCCTTGCCCCAAACCAGCCACCCCTCCCCTGCTCACTGCCAGAAGTGCCTGGATGAGGGGAAACGAAGGTGATTTAAAGACCTGGTGCCTTTCGGGCCAGCACCCTGGGGAGGCAGGAGGAGTGATGGACAGCGGGGCGGCCGCGGCGATGGATCCTGCTGTCGGAAGCGGGACGGGGGCTGAGCTGTGGGAAGCAGCCGGTGCAAACGTGCAGGTGGCATCGGCAGCAGATGCGTTCGTGACTCGGGGAGCAAAGGTTTCGGGAAGCAAAGAGGGGAATCTCATCCTCACATAGGAGCCTTGGCTGTTTCCTGACAGCCAGGAACAAGGGCAAAGCTTTGCTGCCTGGGTGCCCTCTGAGTTTGCTGAGGTTTGACTGGGGAGGGTAGTGGTCCCTGTGGATCCTGGTCCAGCTCCAGTAAAGCTGAGTGACCAGGCTGGCTGAGTGTCCCAATCCTCACAGAAACTGCCCAGGTACGGAGCAGGAAATCCACCTGGTGAGCAGCAGGGCAGAAACACCCTGATCTGCCAACCAACACTCCCAGTTTCACCATTTAACAAAGAGAACCTGTGTGTCTCTAAGCATTTGGCAAAGAGATAGCTGATCTCTGCAGGTATCTGTGAGAGAGGCAGGGATCTCTGCTTTACACACAGGTACAGCAGAGTTAAAGGTGATATTCATAACACAGCCACTAACATCATCCTTGCTCCGTGTGGAATAGAGGCTGGGAGAAGGGAAGAGGGAGACAAAAAATCCCCCTGGATCTTGGCTGGGCTATATGTGCTCTGAAAACCAGTTGGAAAAGCATCCCACAGCACTACAGCAATTAAAATAAACATACACTTCCAAAATAAAAATAAAATCAGCAGAAAGTCCAGCTATGAGTCAAGGAAAACAAACCCTCGGTCCCACTCCAGCCCAGCTCCTGCCGTGCTCTGTCCTCACCAATGCCGGGACGGATTTGACATTCATTTCCTCCTCACAGCAGAATTCTTGATCCATCAGCAACAAAAGTGAATCAATCAGTTCCCAAAAGCCAGGCTGGTGAGAAGAAAGACAGCCCTGCCCCTGGCATGTGGAATCAATCAATACCTTAAGCAGAAAAATATTGATAACGTTGCTGCCACCGACATGTTTATGTCCTTTATTGTACGCGCCATGAGCAGAGATTTCCTCCCCCCTGCCTGGCCCTGCCAAAGTTATTTTAAATTGTCCAAAATCTTCCTTCTTCCTCAGGGAGGGAAACCACGGCTATTTTTACTGTCTCATCATTTCGCCACGGCTCCATCCCGAGAGGGATTGAGTTTCCCGGACACCGTGGTCTCCGCTCGCCGGAGATTCCTTCAGTCGGGCCTTATAAGGAACCAGAGATTCATCTCAGCCGCTACCGTGAGTCCCGCGTGATGGATAACACTGGGAAGACACTTAAAGGTAGAAAAAAGGAGCAGGGGGAGGCTGGGAGCCATCAGACTGTGGATCAGTGAGTGGAAAAGGCGAAGGGGCGGGATGGAGAGGCATTAGGAGAAATTACAGGCATGGAAATCAAGGAGTGTAATCAAAACCACATTGGGACACTTTGATAGTAATGGGAATCAGGTTTTTGTGAGTTTGGGGAATGCTGGATCCCTCCTGCTCTGGAGGTACTCGGAGGGTTCCCCCAGGTAAGTTCCCAGCAACGATTTTGGGACACGTTGGCACCTTGAGGGTATCTGGGGGCCAAAACCCAGGGAAATCAAGGGAAATCTCTGCTCAGGATCCCAATCCAGCACCAGGGTGACCCCAATCCACACCTGGCCGTGTGCCCCACGTCTCCCCAAACCATTCACCCCACACCACTACTGTGCACATCCCCAGCACTGACGCTCCATCCCTCCCTGTTCCACCGGCATCGCTTGCACCCATGGCTGCATCCGTCCTGATGCCAGGGCTGCAGTTCAATCCTGGCCCAGCCTGCACTGAAATGCTCTCATTTTCCACCCTGAGCTGGAAGGGCAGCATCTAAACCACCTGTTTTGGGCGCCGTGGTCCATCCAAGCCCCATCCCCATGGGCATCTCTCCTTCAGAGCACAGACACTGATTTCCAGTGCACTCCCTGTTTTCCACAGGCTGCGTGTCCAAAGCGCGGCACAGATAGGGCGAGCGTGCACAGGGCTCGAGTAAGGGAGAAGGAGGAGGAATTACAGACAATCTCTCCTCGGAGGCCTAAATTGAGAGAGCAGGTTTCCCCTGAATGGTAAAACCCAGTGTACGAGCTGGGAGCCGCCTGGCGTTCACTGCGCTTCAGCTGGGGAAGATGCTCGGCAGGTTTTAAATTGCGGTTCAGGATGGAGCTGATCTTCCCATCCCTCTGTCACGGAGAACAAATGGGCGGTCTTGGAGCTGGCAGAGGATGGGAGCGAGGAGCAGCCCCTGCATGAGAGCCTTGGCCTCCATCCTTAAAAGCTTTTAAATGCTCAAATCCCATTGATCACAAGGAGAGCCAGGGGCGCGAGGACCACGGGAGCCCTCGGCTTCCTGCTCACCAGCCGTGAGCTTGGCTCCTGCCAAGTGGCCCAAGGTGGAAACTCCTCAGCAAAGCTGGCCTAGAGAGTTCAAACAAAGTGATTTTTTTCTCCTCTTTTCCCTTTTTCCATTGGAAAAAACACCATGATTTTCCTGAAAGGTGCCTTATTGAACAAATCCCTCTCCCTCCACCAGGACTGTCCCTTGAGGAAAGCACCAATGCTCCCAGTGAAGTGAAGCCCCTTGCCGAAGTCAGCAGCAACAACCCCAGAGCCTGATTTCTACCCCAAATTTCATCCCATTCTTCTCAAAAGGCACTTTTTTCCAGCAGTGCTGGATCCCTCTTGACTTCCCCTGAAGCAGCCAGGCTCCAGGACCCATCCCCTGCTCTGAAAACGCTCCCAGCCCAGGATCGCAGGGACCCTTTTGCTCACCCCAGGCTTTTCCTAGGAGCCCTTTATTCGTCCTCTCAGTCCTGGCCCAGAGCAGCAAGGACATTCTCCCAGTGAGTTTTATTTATTCATCGTTATTTATAACTTCCCATTACCGTGTCGCTGCCTTTGTCGGGAAAGTAATTACCTGTGCTTTTTAGTAAAATCAGTGCAGAGTTTGCAGGCAGGAGGTTCCACTGAGTGTTCAACCTGTGCTGATTCTGGGGGCTCTGAGGAGCCCTCAAGGGTGGTGGGACAAGGAAGAAGGGTTTGCTTGGACACCTCTGGAAGTGGCTGGGATGAGCCTGAAGAAAAACAACGAAGGGGGCAGACGGTTGCTCCAAGGATGCTGTGTGCTCTGTCCTTGAGAGGAACTTAATGCAATATTTCTTCAAGCTGTAATTGGGCTTTTGCTAATTAAACCTCTTCCTTTTCAGGGCGAGGAGGCACGCTGGCGCACGGCTGTCTCGAAAAGCTGCCCGGCTGCCGGCAGCCCTGCACCCCACCTCCGGCAGGGACCCCCCCAGCATGCAGGGAGCCAACAAGAAATCCAGAAGCTCTTTTTTCTTATTACAAAGCTTTCAGCCAACCCACTCCCTGCCTGCTCACAGCCAGGCAAACCCAGATGTGACGGTGGCCAGCACCGTGCCAGTCCCGCGGCATCATCCCACCACGGCAGAGTGGGACGGGCAGCATCACTGAGACCCAATTTTGGGCCCTTGCGATGGCCACACCTTGGCACATGGAACCGATTGCAGGTGGATGGAGCTGGTGGTCAACCTTAGGGGTTGCGATACAGCAGAGAGCACTGTCTCCCACTGGCAGCACGAAGGATGCTCCCCCAGCAAATAAAGCCCTGGAGCCTTTGGTTTTAATTCTGAGAGGTGACAGCAGACTTTTAAGAGGCTCTTTGTCATCTCGTGGAGCCAGAAAAGGGCCGCAGCCTCTTTTTGGGACAGGAAACAAATAGGAATTTAATGAAAAGTGCTAGCGAGTCCCTTCACCAAAGGAGCCGCGGACGCCGGCACGGGAGCAGCAGTTTTCACTTACCTTCCCTGGCCACCAGCCCAGCCTGCACAGATGCAGCCCCAGCTGAGCAGTCCTGGGCTCGACTCTGTCACTAGGGCTGGCTTTGCCCACGGTGGCATCAGGCTCTCGTGCCACACTCGGGCAAAGTGGTGTGGCAGGAAGGGGGCTTGGGTACCACTTGCCCCAAGTCCTACATGCCTGGTGAGTGCATCCTGTGGCAGGAGGCCACAGCCCAGACTGGGGCTGAGGAGAGCAGCTGTGTTCCCTGCTCGGGGTGACAAAGGCAAATTCCTCGTGGGAGCCGCAGGGTTTCCCCCCTCCATGTGTCTGCAGTTGGCTTGGCCGCGCTTCCACTCACCCGTAAGTTAAAAGGAGAGCGGGATGCTTGGATCATCGCTTCCTTCCCTGCCCACCCGACCTGTGGGTGGGCACCCCGCATCCCCCAGCCCTGGGCACATCCTATCCCACCCCACCTGGCCTCAGCACCACTTTCTGGCCAGTGAACTCCTCGCCATGTGGTACCCACATGTGTTCCTGCACTCCGTGCTGGATAACAAACGGCAGCTTTGGCTTCAGTTTAATCTCGTTGAAAGGCAACAAGGGACTTTCCTGCCCTGTGGAGCAGCACGAGCCGGCTGGGAGCAGCGACCTCGTGCACCTCAGGAGGTTGATAATTTGCTTTCCAAGAGGAAATCCAGCTGAGCGGTGCTCAGCCCCTGGAATGATGTGACCCCAGGGAGGAGTCCGCGGGGCCATCCAGAGCTGGGGGGGGCTCCAACAGCTGGGATGGTGGGAGAGGCTGGACCAAGCATCACTATGAGGAACCCCAACAGCACCTGCAGAGCCCAGAGGGGTGAGGAAATGCCTGGCAGTGGAGGACCATGGGGCCAAATTCACTGTGCAGGGGACAAAGTCAGACAGGAAAGACCTCCCTGCCCCATCCCAGCCTCAAGAACCACCCTGTGGGCCAGCAACAGCATCTGAACCACTTCCAGTTGCCCTCCCTTACCAAAGTCACCGGAAAACCCACTACAGTTTTCCTGTGAGCCCCACAAAGAACATTTCTGGCACTGACACACCAAACAGGGGCCTCACCAGGACAAGGGACAGGGAACATTTCCAACTGCCCCATCTCTCACGCACAGCTGTAACCCATCACCGTGGGGTCTGGTCTGGGCAGAACACCAGGCAGGGCTGTTCTATGAGGCACTGGAGGAGCCGAGGCAGAGGAGAGGGGCACCTAAGGAGATTTTTAGGGACCAAAAGACACAAATATGGGTTCTTTTTCCTGCCAAGCCTGCCACTCTGGGTACCACAGCATCACTGCCCATGCCCTGATGGGGGCTGCTCTGTATCATGCAGTGGCTGTGACAGACCTTGGGGTCTGGGTCCTGGGGGTGTCTTAGCAGTGCAGACACCTCTGGGATGTTGTCCCTTGTCCCACGGCAGCTGGAAGAGGTCTGGTCACCCTGTTCCAGCCTCATCCTGCCAGCCACAGCCATTGACATGTCCAGAGGCTCTCACTGGGGCTGCAATATCATTAATAAAACCTTTATGGGGACAGTGACCAGCAGAGAGTTGGAGAAAGGGGTGTGGGGACAGATGGACAAAGGGACATGGTGTTTGGGGGGATGGAGATGGATGGATGGGTGGACAGCAGAGGAGGGTGCATGGAGATGGATGGACATGTATTTTGGGGGCATGGAGAGAGATGACAGACAGACCGATGGACAGCAGAGAAGGGTGCATGGAGACAGACGGATGAGCATGAATACTTGAGGGGCTGGAGAGCGGTGACTGGAGACCGAGCGCACCCCAAGAGCACTTGGTGGGAGGTGGCGGGCCCGGGGGGGGTCCGGGCTTTGTGTGCCGGCGGAGGAGGGTGCTGGCTCGGCAGCTCGCCGTGATGCTCCGGGGGCGGAGAGGAGGAGGAGGAGGAGGAGGGACTTGCAGCTCTTTTCTGGCTGCCGCCGGGGCGGTGGGCGGCAGAGGGAGGGCAGCCCGGCCACGCTCCGGCTCTGGGGGTGGGAGACACCGACCCCAGCACCAGCAAACCATGGCCGGGCTTCTGCCTCTGCTGCTGCTGCTGCTCCCGCCGGTGAGTGCGGTGGGCGGCATCCCGGGGGGAATGGGGGGGAGCACAGGGAGCCACCGTGAATCGGAGTCACCAGGCGGGGGTGGGATTGAGGGTCCCAGAGGCATCGGGATGTCAGACACAGTGGGTCCCGGAGGCACGGCACGGGGGTTTGGGGGATCCCGGTTGTCCCAGGTTGGCAGACACAGAGGGTCCCTCTTGTCCTGGGATGGAGACCCCAAAAGGTGCAGGTCGGGAGCTCATGGGAATACGAGGCAGGGGCACAGTCCCCACCGAGTGGGGCTGGAGGGGGGAGGCGGGCTGGACCCGGGGGTGCTGGACAGAGCATTTCTAGGGGCAGAGGGAAGGGGCCCAGGGAGGTGGGTGGTGACAGGGAGCCCGCAGGGATGGTTTGTGCAGCCCCTCTGATCCTGCAGCTCCAAGCTGTCATCCCTTTCACCCGGGAAAAAAGGGATGACAGAGCTCTCACTTAATGGGGGGGGGGGAGGGGGAAAGAAGCCCCCCTCCCCCCCCCCAGTGCTCTCCTCTCCTGCCATCCCACATCCCCAAAAATCTTCCTTAGACTTTCCCAGATAGAACTCACAGGACAAGACACCCGCGGGATGGACACAGCAGGTGCCGGAGAAAAAACTTAGGGCATGGAGGGCCAGAGAGGAGGGCGATGCCCGGAGCGGGGCACCGGGTGGGACAGGGATGGACCCACCGATCTGGGGCTGAAACAGGGCTTTCACTGCGGGGGTGTTTGATGGGTCCCATGGGTTTCCGCAGACACCTCGCAGGCAGGATATTAAAGCCAGAGTTTTAGCGGTTTCGTGCGGAGAGTGGAGAGCGGTGTTGGCTCTCGTGCCCGAGGGTCTCTGTGCCTCGCACAGCCACTGGCCGAGCTCACTGGGGCTGTTCGTGCGGAGGAGGGGGGGCAGGAAAGGCGAGAGCTGTTCCAGCCACATGGATTGAAGTGATTCCTCACCAGGGAATCACCGTCCTCAGTAGCCCCCCTGCTGCAGCGGGACCAGACTTCTGGGCCCCCCCAAATCTCCGCAGCTGCCTCCCCAGGTCAGGGCCTAACCCAACCACCACCTCTGGATCTGCCCCTAGGATTGCACCCACAGAGCCCAGGTGATCCTGGCACATCCAGCTGTGCACCCACAGCTGTGACCACAACCAGTCCTCCCCGCCCCAGACCCCAGTCACCCCGTGCTCATTGCTCTTTACCTGTGCTCCTTGGCCAGTAGCTCCCATGGGAAGGAGCAGAGACCTCCCCAGTCCTGCCGTGCCGAGGGTTGGCCAGACCCACAGAGCTCAGACTGTTCCCTGCTGTCCAGAGTTTGGGGATCGCTTGGAGCCAGGGGTTTGACTTTTCCCAGACAAGGTGCTTCGCCAGGAGAGGCAGAGCCTGCCTGTGAGGCTCGCGGGCTGCTCAGATCCAGGCTTGCCGCTGGGACCATCTCCAACTGTAGCATCCCATCCCTGCTCCGGTGTGAAAAGATTTTCCATGCCGGGGCTCTACAGCCGACGATGCCCAACTCCTCTTTTGCCATCTCCTCAGCCGGCAGTGCCTGCCGGGACACAAAACCCCACCGACACAACTCAGAAAGCAATTAAAAGCTCAGGGAGGTGTCGCTCGCGCCGTGACCCCCCCCCCCCGTCGGTCCAGCTGTCAAAATGCTTTATGGTGTTAATACCTGCTGCTTTGTCAACAGGAGTTGTGTTAATAACATGCACATTTCAGCGGGCTAATGCACACCATGTGCCTCCCTTGCGAGTGCGATAATCTTTATGGGGGTTTCGGTGCTCGAGAGGCAGAACCGAAGGGGAAATGCAGGCGGAGCAAGGCGGGGTGCAGCACCTGGAGCTGGAAGTTGCATTTTCTACAACATTTAGGAGTGCAGAAAGGGGAGTCTGGCAGGAAGGAGGCATCAGCTGCTCCTGGCAGCGCTATGAAGAGGGGACGTGGCCAGAAGGGTCCCTGGGGTCAGTGCTGGGGGATCCGGGTGTCTCACGGAGAAGCAGCGTGGCTGCCTTCCATCCCCGTGGGTGCACAGAGCCGCTTGCAGCTGCCTGCGGCGCGGGGGAGCCTTTGCTGCCGGCCCCAGCTGCATCGTCCCAGCCTTCCCAGCACTATTTTTAGCCAGGCACGTTCGGCTGCTCCCCCAGCCCGGCTCACGGCTGCTGCCGGGGGGGGGGGGAGCGAGGGGCAAACCCCTGCCCAAGCCAGGGAGATGCACAAGTCAGGGCTGCAGGGGATGGAGCAGCAGGGTGAGCTCCAACCAGGTTTGCTGCCATGCTCCACGAGCTGGATCTGTCACCCCAGGAGAGATGGGCAGCCAGCCCACTGCCAACCCAGCCCCTTCCTCACCCCCAGACCCATTTCCACTTCCATTTATCATTCCATTTGTCAATGGGCACCCAGACCATTGGTCGTTTGGGGGTGCTGGGGATCCCCACGCATCCCAAGCCCTCCTCCTTGCCCAGCTGGAGCCCAAGACCGAAGCGGAGCACAATGCCAGCTTGGGCTGGTGAAGCAGCGCCAGGGAGGAGAGCACATGCTTTCAAGCGCAGGGTAATTGGAGCACTTTGTCATTCAGATGCCTATAATTGGCGCTCCATTGTCTCAGCCGGGCCGGATGCTGCTGGATGATGCACAGCGAGTTCATAACGCCGCATTGTGCAAGGAGGCAGCCAACTGGCTGACGAGGCATCCAGATGCACAGGGAGGGGGGGCTCCTCCAAGCCTTAGCTGAGTTTCTTCCCCCCAAAACCAGGCTTAGTTGGACGGCAAAGGGATGGGCCAGCTCTGGAGAACACCTTACCCCAAGCAGAGCAGGCAAAAGGAGCCCTGACAGAGCTCGGGTCACCACAAGCCCTGCACCCAGAGATACTTCCAGCACAACACAGCCTCAGCCAAGAAGTGTTTTGGGAAGCAGCCATCCCATAAATGCACCCCAATGACCAGGCTGCAAAGTGCATGCACAGGGCAGCTCTGACACAGCATTCATGGCAGGTTTATTGCTTCCACATGTGATGACAGGTTTTATAAGCAGAGACACTTACTTTCATTAGACAGTAACTTTACTGAAGGTCTTGGTGCACCCTTCAAAGTCTTCATTTCCAAGCTGGGGGCTAATTTCCAGTGCAGCAAGAACACTGCCCAGAGCTGCCACCCAAGCTCTCCAAACCCTCCACTGGGGCAGGCAGAACTCCCTGCTGCCAGCCTGTAGGCACTGCCCTGCCTTCCCCCAGAGTGGGAAGGGCTGAGTCCTTGAGGATGGCAAAGCATCCTCAAAGGAGGCAACTCGGATGACAAACAAGGACAAACAATGCTGTAATCCCACAGAAAAACTCACATTCCCCCTAAAAACACCCACCAAGGCTGGACTGTGGATGCTTGGGTTTTCTGACCTTTTTCCAGCAGCACCACTGGGCAAAGGTTTTCTTAATGAGCAGATTTTGCCTAGGAAAGTAATTTCTCCTGGGGACTGCATTTAACATGAGCCCCTTTAGCCCAGATTTGATGTCGGCCCCAGAGCAGGACCCTACCTAGATGCGACACATTTTTCCACCCTCCCTTACAAGGGTCACCTCCAGGCTCTGTTTTCTCTTCCAGGGAACTGCCTGGGGCTCCAAGGACCAGTGCTCCACCAACTTGTACACGACGAGCGGGGAGTGCTGCAAGGCCTGCAACCTGGGCGAGGGGGTGGTGCAACCCTGTGGGGTCAACCAGACCATCTGCGAGCCCTGCCTAGACAGTAAGTACCCATTTTCCCTCCTGGGCACAATTTGTGCTGTTTGCCTCAATCTTCCCATGCACAGATGAGCTCCACCCAGGCCACCCATTTCTGCACTGATACCAGGATCACTTCCAGCTTTTCCC
Organism: Dromococcyx pavoninus; assembly: GCA_033558185.1. Lineage (NCBI taxonomy): Eukaryota > Metazoa > Chordata > Aves > Cuculiformes > Neomorphidae > Dromococcyx > Dromococcyx pavoninus. The sequence continues at coordinate 22,507 of JAUMJL010001913.1, forward strand.
CAAGGCATTTGCCCTGCACATCCCAGCTATGGGTACAGCAGCTCACCCAGTTTTGGGACCAATTGGTGCCAAATCCTTCTTTCAGTGCTGTTCCCCTCCTGATGGCTCCCTGGCCAACATTTGCCTCCGAAGAATTCCCTCTCCACTCTGCCTGCGTGCCGGTCCCCAGCCCAGGGATGCCTCCCAATGAGTCACCTGTATGTTTTTCTTTCTTTAAACCTTGTAAAGGCTGCAAAATAAAAGTGGGGTTGAAAGGGGAGAAGCAAATCACACAGGTCCCCAGGAGAGAGGGGAGCAGTTCTCTCCTGGCCGGCTCTGGGCGCATTGCCTATGTCAAAAACTCCATAAAAGTCGGCCAGAGATGTGAGCTGGAGACCTGCTTAAATGCTTTCAGATGAAGTGGTCCAGCTAGGGCTGTTTAAACAATGCCACGATAGGCATAAGCAATCTGCCCTTCAAATTTACTGCTGCAAACCCTTTGAAGGGCTGAGGACAAGTATTTGTAGGAAAAGCCGCGCCAGCCAAGCCCAGTTGCTCCCAGGATGTGATTTGGGAAGGCAAAGGGACAGAGAATGGCTGGGGGGAGCAAAGAAGAAACAAAGTGTTTGGGGAGAAGCAGAATAAGCAGAACAGCACCAACAGGGAGCAGGGGACAGAGCAGTGTCAGGACAGAGCTAAAAATACCTCTGCTTCCCTGCAAAATCAATGAACAGCGCTCACCCTCCCAGTCCCTGCCTGCGGGGGCCAAATCCCACCGGCTGCAGCCTCGGGGCTGCCGTGCAAGAGATGCCCCTGGGCAGAGGTCTCACTCGCTCCCTCCGGGGCTGCAATGGGCTCAGGGCGATCCTGCTGCCATGTGCCACCCATCCCCACCAGTCCTTCCTGCAGGGAACGTGGCCGGGGTGTCAGGCTCCAGCTCCTGGCCAGCTAAATCCAGAGGGTTGCTTTCTGTTCCTGGTGATGCTCAGATGGTTCCTGTAACCCCTTGAACTTCCAGGCTGGAGGATGACTTATCTCCCTGATATCTTTTGGGGAACTGGAGGAATGAAGGGAGTTCACACCCTTCCTGTATAATGTGGACGTTATGGAGAGAACAGGACCACGACCTGGGTGCTTGGAAGCCTGTGCTTTATCCAGGGCGCAGATGCTGCTGCTCTGGTTTGCATCCCAGTTTGTCCTGCCCAGCCTCTCACCCCCCAGGCCATGTATTTGCATTTTTGCAGGGGGGCATTAATCAGGCAGCAGCTCTGCTGGGTCAGGGAGCTGAGCTGAAAGCACCAGGACAAAGGAGTCTGGTTCCCTTCTCAATCCCTGCTGGGATGAGAGCAGCCAGGAGCAAAGGCTGCATCCCCGACATCTCCCAACATCGCACACAGACAGAGAGCGAAGTCCCAGGGCAGCTCTTTGTGCCCTGCTGAGCTCTGTTACTGATGGACCAGCAAGGCTGAGTGCTCCCAGCTTCCCAGCAGCTGCTCTGGGACCACCAGTTCCCCCCTCTGTGCCTCAGTTTCCCCACAGTCCTCCTCCTGCCTCCCAGTCCAGTAGCACAGAGCTCTGCCACCCCTTGTTTGGGAATATCTGCTCTGTGGGATCCCCCTCACTTACCCAACAGCCCAGAGCAGGATCAGGCCTCCAGCACCCTGGTAAGAAGCAGCACCAAGGAGGAAACCCATCCTCCTCAGTGCCTCAAAGATGGGAGTAGAAGACAAGCTGAGAAGCCACAAGAACCCTCCTGCTTTATATCCCCAGCCATGTCCCAGCTAAAGACTTTCATTCACTAATTAATGACAGAAGGAATAATGCCCAGGTGCTGCAAGGGGACAAAGGCTCCCTCAGAGCTGAGAATGGGATTTTGGAGTGCAGACCTGCAAACCCCATCATCAGCCCTTGCCAGGTTAGGGAGAAGAACCTTTTGGACCTGGGCTCGTGCCGGATCCCGCAGGGCTGGGCAGGCGCAGGCAGCCCCTGCTCCCTGCGCCGCGTGCCAAGCGTGAGCCTGCCCGGAGGAATGCGGGCACGGCCCTGGGCTGCTGGATCCCCACCTCCACCCCGGGCTGCATCCGAGCTCTTGCCTTGGATGTTTTCCCACTTCACCAGCCAAATTATTTTGGAAAAACTCGCTACAACCAAAGCACCACCTCTGCCAAAGCCCATGGGGAGCTCATCCCAGCATCAGCCCGAATGGCCACTGGCCTTTTTTAATTCTAATTTTCCTCCTTGCCCCCTTTTCCAGCCACCCCTGATTGCTGCCTCATGATTTATTTATCCCCCTCGCCAGCCTCCATCGCTGCGGGCGGGAGGGAGGGGGCCCTGTTTGAATCTCAGCTGTAATTGCTCAGCTCAGATACCTTTGCTGCCACTGCAAATGTGCCCACTCAGCCGAATGCCTTTCCTGGCCACTTCCCCACTCTAATGGTGCCCATCAATAATTCAGAATAATGCAAAGGATGAGTCCAGGTTAATGGGAGCTGCGCACGCTGGCGGCTGACCCGGGGCTGCTCTGGCTCTGCTTGCTCAGCCAGGCAGGGGCTGCTCACCCACCCCAGGGCAGAACTGAGGTGGCAGCTCAGGGGCAGTGTGTTCATCACTGGGGTCCTGCAGTTCCAGGGAGGGCACAGGGTTGGCCCCGAGAGAGGAGCAGAGAACCCAGACACAGGCATGGGGTGGGGGGAGATGCTGGGGAGGGGAAAGGTCATGGCTGTCACTGCTCAGGGTTTGTTGCATGGTGGGAAAGTGGCCACTGCTTAGTTGATGCTAACCTTGCCCATCACCAGGGGCTCAGGGCTTTTCCTTCTCTCCTATCCTGAAAACAGCCAAAAATTAAGCTCCAGAGCAGCTCTGTCCAGAGTCTGTCCATGGCTCAGTCTCTTTGGCCACCCAGGGAGGCTGGAGGCCACTGAGGGTGGAAATTGCCATCTCCCATGATGACCCTGGAGGTACAGGCAGGTAACTAAGGATGAGCCTTCCCGAGGAGCAGGGCTAGCAGAGGGGTTGCACTGGATCTCCCTGACACTTTCTTTTTTTCCAGAAGACTGGGCTTTCCCCCAGCATTTTGGCTCAGGGGAGCCAGGGTGCTGCGGTAGCGTGGGATCAATGGGAGACAACGGATGCAGGGACAGCAGCTGTGCCCGCCGGGATGGGAGCTGAACCGCCTACTCGGGCTAAAAATATCTTCAGACACCTTTGGGAGTGGGCAGGGGGAGAGAGGGGTGCAGGGGCAGCTTGCGGGGCTGCGGGAGGAGGATTGATTTCCCCGGCAGAGTCAGTCTTGCAGGGTGAAACCGGAGAGCACGAAGCCTCGGGGTCAGAGGAGTCAGCAATTAGTGTTGTAACTCATGTCCCGATGTGCGGAGAAGAGAGAGGGCACAGCCCGGTGATGCCCTGAGGGCCTCCCTTATCCAGATGCGGAGGAGAAAGGATGCTGGGGAGCAGCTCTGGCTGCAGGATGCCCGTGGGGACCATAGGGAGGTCGAAAATGGGGACGGTGCTGTGCCAGGGACAGGGATGCTTGCCCAGGGACAAGGGATGGGTATGTTGAGGGCAGTATCCAGCCCTGCCCAGGCTGCAGGAGCTCTGAGGCTGGGGCTCTGCTGAGCTCGGGAGTTGCTCCTGGTGATTGGAAGTGGAGCCTATGGGCTAGGGGGATGCTCAGTGGTCTTGGGGGGCTGCAGGGGGGACACCTCTCCCTCTGGCCCAGAGAAGGGGGCAGATGGTGAACGGGGAGCTGGTAGCAACCAGCAGCTGCTGCACAAATCCATCTCCCCGGCCCACCTGGAGATAGGATGAAGCTGGTGGCCACAGGGATGGGGACATCACACCAGGACTCTGCTCACCTCACCTTCTGTTCCCCTGCCAGGTGTCACCTACTCGGACATGGTGAGCGCCACGGATCCGTGCAAGCCCTGCACGCAGTGCGTGGGGCTGCAGAGCATGTCCGCGCCCTGCGTGGAGACGGACGACGCCGTGTGCCGCTGCGCCTATGGGTACTACGAGGATGAGCTGAGCGGGAGCTGCAAGGAGTGCCAGGTGTGCGAGGTGGGCTTCGGCCTCATGTTCCCCTGCCAGGACTCGCAGGACACGATCTGTGAGGAGTGCCCCGAGGGCACCTTCTCCAGCGAAGCCAACTTTGTGGACCCTTGCCTGCCCTGCACCACCTGCGAGGAGAATGAGGTGCTGGTGAAGGAGTGCACGCCCATCTCAGATGCCGAGTGCAGAGGTAACGGCACTTTTTCCAGGCAAAGTCTTCGTGGAGGGGAGAGCTGAGTTTGCCAAGTCTTCTGAGGCAATCCTTGCCTCAGTTTCCCGTTGTACCGCAGCAGTGGGGAGGCAGGGACATGTCCTTGGCCTCAGAGGAGAGGACCCTGGGGTCCAGCTGTGACCCCCAGCCCTTGGGCACTGCAGCTTGGATCTTCCAACCGAGGCAGCGCTTGCTCATGAGCTCTTGTCTCCCTTGTAAACTCCTGATCTCAGGTTGGGCCCAGCCCTTTCCCTGTGCCCAGGGACTCTGGTGTCCGAGCTCCTGGCTGGACGCTGCCGTGGGTGCAGGCACTCTGCTGGGTGGCTTTTGGTGTCCAGGAACAGTGAGCAGAGCCGAGAGGTTCAGCAGTCCTGGATGCCACTCTCACCACCTCCCAAGCCTTTGTCAGGAGGAAACTTGGCAGCCGAAGGGTTTCTGATGGGAATTAACTGCCCAGGCACAGCCGGCCCTGCAGCCCAGGGTGCGGTCGGTGCCCAGGGGAAGGGGGAGAGCATCATTCACGGGTAGCAGCTCCCCCCATGCCAGCCCACATTGTGTGGAGCCCCCCAAGGGGCAGCAGGGCACTTTCAGCTGGGGATGCCCCGGCTGCTCCTCGGCGGCAGCAGCGTTGGCCAGAAGAAAAGGGCTTTGTGCCGGCTGCTGCCGACTGCCAGCACGGGGACAGCTGGCACAGCGCCCCGGAGAGGGTTGAGTAAATGGAGCCAGAAGTCAAGGAGCACAGGGCCACCTTTGTGAGGCAGCAGCAGCCATGACAGCCACCACAGCGCCGCTCAAAAGGGCAGCGGGTCCGGCCGGGGGCACGGCCGGGAGGGCGAGATACCAGATCCTCACCGTGGCACCCACTCCATCCTCGCTCAGCCCTGGCACAGCCCCACAGGGGTCGCTGCCAGGGGGCAACAGCCCTGAGAAAGGGCCAGGGGGGTTGGGATGGAGCCGGCACCCAGGAGAGGGGATGGGGCAGCCGTATGCTGTAGTGTTTTCCCCGGGCAAGAAAAGACTCATCCTCTCTGTGGGACACGCCTGGGTGCGGCGGGAGCAGGGTTGCTCCCAAATGGGGCCTGGAAAGGGGCAAACCCAGGCCCTGGTGCTGTTGCAGTGCAGGAGCCCAGCTCTGGGTGAGCTGCAGAAACATCTGGGTCGCCTCATGCAGGTCCTGGTGCAGACATGCAATGGATGGGAGGCAGATGGGTGGCATCCCTGGCATTTGGTACCCATGATGGGAGCCCAGGGCTCAGCCTGCAGTTTGCACATGGTGGGAAAGAGCTGCAGGGCTCAAGCAAACCCAGTGCTGGGGAAAAAGATCTTACAAAGCCAAGTCCATGTCCAGACATGACCAGGCACCATTGGCATTTGGGGCAGGGGATGGCTTCACCTTGTTCTGGGGACAAGGGAATGAGGTAGTTTGCAAAGACAAGCCTAGGGACAAGGGGATGGGGCCTCTACAAGCCCCACAACCTCTGGAAGAAGATCCCTGCAAAGATCACTGTCCCTTACAGCGTGGTACAAGGCACAGCTGGCTGTGTGACAAATCAATGCTGATTTCTTTCATCCTCCTGCCTGGCAGATCTCCACCCTCGCTGGACAACACACACTCCAGCCCTGGTGGGCTCTGACAGCCCAGAGCCCATCACCAGGGACCCCTTCAACACCGAGGTGATGCCCAGCACCCTGGCAGACACTGTCACCACTGTCATGGGCAGTTCACAGCCTGTCGTGAGCCGCGGCACCGCCGACAACCTCATCCCTGTCTACTGCTCCATCCTGGCAGCTGTGGTGGTGGGGCTGGTGGCCTACATCGTGTTTAAAAGGTGGGGGACTGAGGCAAGGCCATGAGGCTGTGGCAGAGGATTTGGGTATCGGGAAACAGGCTGGGTCCCACCTCAGATATCACATAGCCAGAGCTGTCACCAAGAAGGAAGGGGAGGGGACCAGGTTAGGTGATAGGAGCTGGATTTCCAAAAATGCATGAGAAATCAGGTAGTTAAAGATGAAAGAAGGAGCTGGCAGCAGGGTGGCAGTGCGTGCCATGAACCCCCAGCCCTCACTGCAGACCTGCCCCCCTGCCTGGCCCCTGCTGGTTCTGGCACGCCGCGGGCGCCCGTCGTGGCCGATCACGCTCAGCGGCTCATCCTTGGGTTTGCACCTGGCCCCGTGCAGGCCAGGGCTGGCTCGGCAGCTCCTCAGGCACCCCTGGAGGTGGGGTGGGAGCTGGAGGCACCTCAAGGGTGAGGGGGACCCACGGGCAGCCCTGGGACTTTGCAAGCTCCAGCAGAGCAGCTGCAGTTTTGCAGCAGACCCAAGCAGAAGGTAGCTCTGCCCTGGTCACTTGCAAAGCTCAGGAGATTGGCACCCTCTTGGCACCCAGAAACACCAATTTAAACCAATCCATCTGCCAACCTGGAGTGGCTGAGGCTGCAGGAGAAATGCTTCTCCCCTGGGAAAAGCGGTGTCAAGAAAGGGGAGGCAAAGCAAGAAACCTGCTCCCAGCTCGGGGATGTCACCGCTGGCTGTCACCTCTCCCTACAGGTGGAACAACTGCAAACAGAACAAGCAAGGGGCCAACAACCGCCCGGTGAACCAGACACCTTCGCCAGAGGGGGAGAAGCTGCACAGCGACAGCGGCATCTCGGTGGACAGCCAGAGCCTGCACGACCAGCAGCCGCCCAGCCAGAGCACCCAGGGGCCAGGTACGGCGAAGCGGGGGCTGCAGGGGCGGGGCAGGGGTGCCCCAGGGATGGGATTAACGCTGCTTTGTCCGTCCCAGCTCCCAAGGGAGATGGGAACCTCTATGCCAACCTGCCACCCAGCAAGCAGGAGGAAGTGGAGAAGCTGCTGGGCAGCTCCGCGGAGGAGACGTGGAGGCAGCTGGCGGGGGAGCTGGGCTACAAAGAGGACCTCATAGACTCCTTCACCCAGGAGGAATCGCCTGCCCGGGCTCTCCTGGCCGACTGGTCCTCCAAGGAGACGGCGACCCTCGACGCCCTGCTCGCCGCCCTGCGCAAGATCCAGCGCGGGGACATCGCTGAGAGCCTGTACAGCGAGTCTACCGCCACCTCCCCCGTCTGAAGGGTGGCCCGGGGCGGCCCCGCAGGGTCCCCTTTCCCCTTCGCCCCCTCACCTCCCCCCTCCCCGGCACCGAGAGCCCTGGAGAGGAGGGTGGGAAGGAAGCGGGGGCTCCCCGGGCCCCCTCAATTTACAGTCCTGTACGCACTGAGCTCCTGTTTTCGGTATCGCCCCCTCCCAGCACCGCCTCCCCCCGGCAGCCCGTGAGCAGGATGGGTGCAGGGCTGAGTCCCGCTCAGTGCTGGAAACCCCTCTGCCCTTGGAGCAGCCCTGCAGGAATGAGCATCGTGCTCTCAGCTCTCTCCTCTCTCCCCTTCCAGCCCCTTCTCCTTCTTCCTTGAGGCTCCAGTTCTCCTCTTCCTCCTTGTTCCATTCTGTCCTCTGCTCCCCTCCTGTGTCCTGAAATCCAGCTGCTTCCCCCAAACCAGGACAGCGCTGGGATGGGCACAGAGAGAACTGGAGCTGCTGCCCTGGGATCTGGGCAGGGGACTGCTCCCACGGCCGGGTTGGGCAAAAGGATTTGCCTTCCAACAGCCCCAATCCACACTGTGAAACTGGGGGGCACAGCACCCACCCACATTCTGTGTTTGGTCTTGGTGAGGAGCAGTTGGGACCATCCAAGACCAGGTGTTTTGTACCACTGCCTCCCCGGTGCTGGAGCTTCGTGGGAGGACACTGAAGGTCTAAAGGGCTGAAGAAGTGCCTGCTCGCAGCAGGGACATGACAAAAGGGCTCTGCTGATCCTCCCCTGGTGTTCCTGAGCTGCACCAACCTGCTCGCCCGCAGATTGGAATGGGCTGATGGTCCTGACCCCCTGCTTGTAAAGGGCTCCTTCCCCTCCAGCACGATGACGGGGGCTCAGAAACACCCCTGCCTGCTCCTTGTGGGCCCTTCACCTCTGTCACCATGCAGCAGGTGCTGCCCACCCACGGTGCACCGACCATCACCCTTGGGTGGCCCCAGCACCGCTTTCTGGCCGGACCCACCACAAGAGAGAGGGCGTCACTCACTGCCTCTGCATCTCCGGAGCTCCAAGTGCATTTTCTTGCCATATCAGCTCCCTTCTCAGCACCCAGCTCGCCCATGGGTGATGCTGGAGAGCAAGCACTGGGTGGGCGAGCACCCTGTTCCCCACTGTGAGCTGCCACCCAGGTCCTGGGGATGTCCCTAATGCATCCATGGCTTCAGCGTCTCACTCGTGTGGAGCACCATGAGCTTTGTGCAGGAGAAGGACTGCAAGGTGAGCTGGTGCACAGCGCCAGTGCTGGGGACACCCGTACCTACGAACTCCCCCTTCGCTTCCGGATTCAGCCAAGAACTCTTTCCTGAAGGTAGAAGGTGATTTTCCTCCCATCTTTAAGGAGAAAAGCAAGACTTGTAAATAATTCCATGTCATTTTACTAACTCCTTGGTGTTTCTACATTGTGACATGGGGTGGCGGCGCCCACCTGGTCCCTCTGCTCCTCCTACAAGGCAAGCTTTCGTTTTGCCTCTCAAGCTTCCAGTCCCACCTCATTTCTGGCCTTAAAGACTCAATGGGGAGGCAAGGAAACACAGACACCCCAAAAATCAACGCAGCAGGTCCAGGAGGAACTTGGGAATGTGGAAGGATTTGGCTGTTCCCAGTACAGGGAGATCTTGGCATGTTTGAGGGATCAGAGCCTGCATCAATAGGATTCAGATCCCAAAGATTTTGAGAATTGCCTCCTGTGCTTTGGATGGTGAAGCAGGACAAGTTGAATATGGATCTCCAGGATGGGATATTTGATGCTCTCACGCTGCAAAAGAGCAAAGATCCCTTGGGAGGAGCGAGCCGTGTGACACCCCGGCCACTGCCTGCTCATGCCAAACCCATTGGTTCAAAATGCTTGGCCCCAACAGGGTTGCACGTCCTGTGTCTGAGTCCCGACCCTCTCCCATCACTAAAATCCAAGGAAACTGTCCCAGATTTGCCACTTGTAGCGAGTGACTGGGGCTTACAAACCCCCTGGCTGGGGCACTGGCTCCTTCCACACCAGGTATCCATAGGGATGCTCTGGGATGACTTTAAGTGTTGTCAGGTTGTTTCCATTGGTCTCCTTTTTTTTGGGGTGTAGAGACTCAAAGACAAACTAAGGGCGATGGGAATGAAGTGCCCAGATCAAAAGCAAAAGGATCTGCCCAATTCCTTTTGACAAACCAACCTGGCCGCACGGCGTCAGCTCGGAGTTGCTTCTCTTCAGGACTCAGGTTTCAATTGCCATAGCAAAGGGATTTCCTCAGGCTGAGGAACCAGAGACAAACTCAGCATCCAAAGAGAAGCCGGGGGACGCCTCAAATCCCCGGCAGCAGGAAATAAATAAAAACTAAAAAAATACAAACCAAACAAGGAGGGAAACCCAAGCCAAAGTCAGCGCCCGTCGTACGTCGTGTGTCCTTTTGTAACAGTTCTGTTGTACAAACCCCTGTGTTTCTCCACTCCCCCCTCTGTAATGCCGATGCCAATTGATTAGAGAGTTTTCTGATGAAGAAGTAGCAGTTGTAGGAGTTGGGGGGTTGCGGGTGGGGCGTGAGCAGCATGAGAGGGGGGGTGCACGGGGGGGGTCCGGGCCGCCGTGCCGGCCGGGTGAGCAGCTCTCCTTGTGTATCCGTCGGATGCCAATAAAGAGCATCACTATGTCGGCGTGTTGCGTGCTTCCCCTGCCCCGGGAGCTGAGGTTTGTGAATCCCTGAGAGGAAAGATGGCCTCAAAGCCTTCAAGGGTGGTTTGTTTTCTTCTTTCTTCCCAATCCTCCTATTTCAACCTTATAAACAGTAGGAATGTAAAGTCTGATTTTATCTGGTAGAGGCGACTCAGATCTCAGCCAGGATCGCGGCGTCAGGAGCATCACATGACTCCTCCAGCTCTGTACAAGCATTCCAGCATCCCTCCAGTGCTGTCCACCAAGCTCCAGTCCGTGGAGTGCTCTGGGAGGTACCTTCAATGTTGGAAAAAAAAAAACAGGAAAAGAGGGCTGCTTCCTCCTGCCCCTCTGAGCAACCACAGCTGCTGTAAGAGAGCATTAAAAGGCTCAAGTCCACTTATTTTGAAGCATTTGCTGCCTTGGGCAGAAGATGCCTATTTCTGCTCTCCTTTGTCGTTAGCAATGGTGCCCTCAACAGCCCAAGGTGCAGAGTCAGCCTCCTGGGATCCCACACAACCCCCCCCAGGCTCAGGGGAGATTTATTTAGGTGGGGGAAAGTTCTTGCAATGAGTCCAAGAAGGACATGGAGGGCTCAGATCGGCAAAGGTGTGCGGGGCACAGTTTTGATGCTAAATACACAGCCCTTGGGCAGCCAAATTAAAGGAAAAAAGCCAGATACAGGTAAAACTTCCCCAAACGAGGCTGGGTCTTGCCCCAGAGACCTCCGGACGGCTCCCAGGAGGGTTCCTGTCAGCAGTGAACATGGGCAAGGGCAGCTGGGACCTGGTGGGGCTGGTGCTGGATCTGCTTCGCTCAGGATTGCGTGTGGGGTTGCACACAGAAGTATTTACACATCACAGTTTATAAGAGCTTGAAATAGGATGCTCAAATGTAGCTGCTTTTATTTTTGGCTGGCCTGGGTTGTGCTCTAGCAGGAAATGTAATGAGGACCAGGCTGCACACACACATAAAGAGCGTTGCCTTTCCTTTTTTCAGGCTCCCACATAGTACTGCAAATAAACAAGGGAAAATAATTGCAATCAATCCATTAGGTTTAATCTGCTTCCTCTTAATCCCCATTCTCCCTGGGGAAGGGGCTGGAACGGAGAAGAGGAGCAGAGCCGGGCTGCGGGCGTGAGCTGACAGGAAGGGAGTGTGGAGCTGGCAGGACCCGTAGGGGACACGAGCATCTTCTCCCCCCACCACTCCCTGTGCATCCCAGGCTGAAGTCGTGTTGGGGGAGAGGGAAGGATGGAGCTTTGCGAGGTGGTCTTCATGTGTGGGATCAGCTGCATTAGATGGTCCCTGGGGAGAAGAACCTGATTTATGGTTGGTGCAGGAGCTGGGAAGGGGGTCAACAATGAGATCTGGAAAGGAGCTTGATGTTTGCATCGGCTGGTGAGCAGGGCTGGGGAAAGGGCCCTGGAAAACCTCCTTCCCCTCCTTTATGGGTGCCTGGGGAAGGAGAGAGTGGTCTCTGCTTAATGTTGCATCTGCTGTGAGGGGCTCTGGGGGGGCTGCCCCAGGCTCAGAGGGTGGGAAGGGGGGGAGTTCAGCCACCAGCACGGGAGCACCGACCCGCGCTGGCCCCACGCGCCTGCTCCGGCCACCGTGGCCTCCGGCGAGGAGCGGCGGCTTCGCTAGACCCCGCGAGCTCTGGGATAACCTCACCGGTCACCGAGAGCAAAACCATCCCCGCATTAAACCCCGCGATGCTTTTGATTTTCCCGCTGGCTCCAAGGGGATCTTCCCTTTGCAGAGGAACAACGGTGGGAAAAGAAAGCTGAGCTTCCAGAACAGCAGCAGGGCTTTGCGAGTGAAACCACAGCTCCGGGCACCCGGCTGCAGCTGGCGGGCGCTAATCTCACCTATATTTCTTCCCTATCCATCTGTCTGCCCCCAGAAGCGAGCAGAGTAGGCGTTCCTGCAGGTTCCTACGCAATATAGCGCGGATTTGGGGATGCAGCCAGCCACGGGGTGGGGGTTGAGGATGCTTCATTTCCAGACCCCAGAGACAGCCCCGAGCTGCAAACAGCCCCGCGATACCTGCCCTGAGCGGGACGCGAGGGTCACCGCCGGCACCAGCTCCACCTCCCCGCTCCGCACCCCCGGGGCAAAAATCTGCCTCCCAGATGCCGGCGAGAGCCGCATTCCCAAATAATGGGAAGCAGGTCGGCGGCGAAGCCGGGAGCGCAGGGGCGATGGCCCCGTGCCAGCCCCGGCCAATCCTCGACCCCACGCTCAGAGGGATCGAGGTGAGGGTAACGGCGCCCAGGAGGGCAGCGTGGCCACCTTCCTCCTTTAACCTGCTCTGAGCTCCTCACCTGAGGCTTTTCCAGCCCCGAGGCTGAGCCAGCATCACAGGGTGCTGGTTTAACCCATTGCCACATCCCTACGGACCAGGCTCAGGGAAACACGCGCATGGTCCAAACCTCAAACAGTTGTTGATGCTGGCGCAGCACCCAGGAGCTCCAGCAGGAACCAGGGATGGGATAAACCTGGCCCAAAAGGCAAGGGGACAAGCCAGCAGGTCAGGAAGGGGCAAAAGCAACACATCCAGATGCCTGGGAAGAGATGGGGAAAAAATGTCCTTGCATCTCAGGGTGTTCCCACAACCTCATACAGAGCAGGGGATAGAGAGGGGTGGAACACGGGTGTCCTGGCGCAGGTTATCACAGGCCAAGGATGTCTGAGCAGTGACATCCAATGTCTGCAGCCACCTCATTCAAACCCACCCCTAATTCAACACATTTGAGAGATTCTGCATCTCACTCACTTACCTGAGGAGGGACAGAACGGTCACTGCAAAGGGGGGTGGGCAGGAGAGGGAGAGGAGAAGAAAGGAGAGAAAGCCCTGCCCTGCCCTTCCTCTTCCCCAGATGCCTCCAGCTGATTCTGCTTTGCCACAGCTGGGTGCAAACAAGGAGAGGTGGTGATGGGGCTTTACTGTAATGGATGTGCCCTTCCTGGAGGGAGCAGGGAGAGGTTAAGCAGCCCCAGGTGGATGCACTTGGGGAGAGTCAGCAAGGAAGACAATGTGAGAGGGGAAACAGTGTCCAGGGCAAGGCAGTGACCTCCCCCCAGCACCTGAAATTCCTGTTGCTGCTGTTAAATTATCTCAGCAAGACCCAGCGCAGAGGGTCTGGCACAGGGGGTGAGAGATGTTGCCCAAAGTATGCCGAGAAAACCCATCTCCAGCCCAACAACACCAGAGTGAGGGTGCAATGAAGCCACCCAGAGAACCCCAAAGTGTCCCCTCAGCCAGTCAAGTGATGGGATAAATGAGGAAAACACTCAAAGCATCACTCAGATGCAAATTTCTGCTAGTTGTTGCCTTCACTGACATTGCAGGTTCCTGTGCAAGGGTTGGCTTCATCTGGAACCAAAGAGAAGCCACGTAGGTATTGAGCTGTGCTTTTGTTGTGGCAAGGAGACAGCAAAGCGCCACCTCAGAGCCAGGAGATCCCTCCAACTGAAGCATCCCAGCAGCTCACTGAAAGCCTACCCTGCTCCTGCGAAAGGTTTCAAGCTCTGCTCAGCACTCTAGAGCTGGGCAGTTGTGCAGGAAAGTTGCCAACAGCTCATTTCCCTGGTCTTTTAATTATTTCCTTTATTGGAGTATGAAAGGGGAAGGGGAATGATTTACAGAGACTGGGGGAAAGTGGTCGAGTTGGTTGCCTTCCAAAAGAGGCTGAAGAAAAAATCACAGAGAGCAGGAAAAAGCCTTCAAGGGGTCTGGAAGAGCTGACTTTCTCCTATTTCCAAGGGAGGACGGGGCAGATGAAAGAGATTTTGATTCACAGGCCAAGTGAAGGCTTCCAGGGTCCTGTGCTCCTGGGTGAAGGTGTAAGCCCTGTCCTAGGAAAACTGCACCGCTTGGGTGGAAAATCAGGCTGAGACCCAGATGAGAAGGATGAGAAAGCGGTTTTAATTTCCTTGAAAGGTGAAAAACCTCATGTGATTCATTTCAGTTCATGAGCTCCCCTTGGCCATTGGCTGGTGACCCATTTTCCCCATCTGAGAAGCAGAATGAACGTAAATCCCCCTCAGACAGAAGTTCCCAGGTTAGTTTGTTACTCACTTTAAAATATTTTATTCTTTTTTTAATCTCCAGCTGCTGGGTGTTGGAAATGTCGCTTTGTTATAGGAACAAAACAAACAAAAAAATCAGAATAAAATTTTCATTAGATGCAAAATGAGGCTGTTGCAAACAAAGCAAGCGGAACACAGCCCCCGGTCTCGGCTTTGCAAGCTCCGGTCACCGTCAGATGGGAGCGGAGGCTGCGCTCTGCTTTGCAAAACTGCCAGAAGAAGCACTTGGAAATCCAAATTTCTGGTTTTCCAACTAGGGAGGCTGGGCCAGGCGCCAGGTGAGCTGTGGGAAAGCAGCAAGCAGCAGCCAACTGGAGCACTGACCCTCCCGTCCCATCCATAGGCACATTCTTGCCCCCCCCAAGGTGGACAGATGCTGCAGAAGGATCCGTTCTTGCAGCCTGTTCTCCAAAAATGAGGGAAATCCTGGTGCAGTCGCATCTTCCCAGCTCCCCACGTCACTTCATGTCCCTGTGCTGCCAGCAAGGGGTCGTCCCCACGCCTGCCTCACATCAAAACCCAGTTCCAGCCAATATCCATCAGGCTTGAAGAGTGAAAACAAAGAACTGACGGGAGGCCACCAAGGGCTTTTCTCAGCTCCTGAGCATGGAAAGTCTCCCTCCCCGCAGGTCCAGCCTGTCTTTACGCTCAAATCTATCCCACACAAATTCTCCCCCATGTTTCCCTTGCTCAGCTCCGTAGCTGGAAGGGTATTGTTCCATTTCTAATTTCTTCAGACTTGCTTTTCAGCCTGGAATAATCAGGGCTTTCTGGAGAGATGCTTCGGCTGAGCTCTGGAAAATATCCAATGCGATGCACAAGTAAATGCAAGGTCAGAAAAACCAGAGGTGTAAAACAGTTGCAGTTCTGTGGGTGGAAAACCACAATCTCCAGCCTGAGCTGAAGCCCGAGCCAGGGTTTTCCAAACCATCTGGAGGGGAGCAGGATCCCAGCCACATGCCTGGACCATGTGGGGCACGTGCATCCTCACTACCCCTCATCCAGTCTGATGACCTGAGGCCAGAGGCACCAAAAATGTCATTTCTGGGCTAAAACTGATGCAAACCTAAAGCACCCGGGTGCTTGGGCTGGGGAGATGTGGGTTCCCTGGGGTGTGAGGACCAGACTAGGCTGGGCAGATTTAAGCAGGATTAGAGGAATGAGGTTGTGAGAAGATTATTGAGGAGGGGAAGAAAGTCACCAGGCCTTGGTGATGCCCATCCAAGCCGGGCATGGGACCCCAGCACCCACAGCCTCCTCCTCCGAGAGAGGGCACCCCCTGCCACCTCCCAGCTAGGCTCTGTGCTCGGGAGTCCTGAAGATGTTGTCTTACGTTTCTCAGTTTGCTGCTCTCGAGCACCCAGACCTGCTGGAAGGAGAATGAAAAGCAAGGAGATTCCCATGGGTGCCGTGGTCCCTTGCCCAGGAGCGTGGCTGGAGTGGGGGTGATGTGCTGCTCCCCCAGCCCCGCTCTCCCCAGGGGTCCCAGGTTCAGGGCACTCAGGGTGATGCAGGCTGGGGGAGCAGCTGCGTCCTGTTCTCCAGGCTTGGTGATGAACATATTTGCCCCCCACAGGCAGACACTGCGCAGGGGGATGCGATCCTGGATGGAACCCCCCCCTGGCAGGGGGAAGAGCTGCCAACGAGCCTTTCCTTCCCGAGAGCCTCAATTTTACACTCGAGCTGAAAGGATTGAAACATTTGTGATTGATCCCAGGCTAAAGGTTCCAGGGAATTGCCCCTGCAACCAGATGGATTTGTTCCCTGGCTTAAAAAACACAAACACCAAACACCAAAGACACCCCCCTCCCCTTCCTTCCTCCCCTCGGCTCAGAGAAAGCCGCTCCCCCTCCAGCCACGGCCGCTGGTTTCAATTATCCCCGTGATTAACTTTCTTCGTTTTACAGGCCGCTCCTGCCAGGCGCCCCATTTCCACCCCACTGGGATGTGGGGGGCAGCATAGCCGGGGTGGGCAGAGCCTCAGGGGACCCCAGGATGCGGTGATGCTCCAGCCCCATGTGGCGATGGTGAGGATGAAGCTCTGGGATGCTGAGCCTTTGACACTGTCCCCCACAGTAAACTCCTAGGGAAGCTGTCAGCCCGTGGCTTAGATGCGAGCACTCTGTGCTGGATTAGGAATTGGCTGGATGGCCGAGCCCAGAGAGTGGTGGTGAACGGTGTCTCATCCAGTTGGCGGCCGGTCACCAGTGGTGTCCCCCAGGGATCGGTGTTGGGTCCGGTCCTGTTTAATATCTTTATAGATGATCTGGATGAGGGGATTGAGTCCATCATCAGCAAGTTTGCTGATGATACCAAACTGGGAAGAAGGGTTGATCTGTTAGAGGGTAGGATGGCCCTGCAGAGGGACCTGGACAGATTGGAGAGATGGGCCGATTCCAATGGGATGATGTTTAATAAGTCCAAATGTCGGGTACTTCATTTTGGACACAACAATCCCATGCAGAGCTACAGACTGGGGACAGAGTGGCTGGAGAGTAGTGAGGCAGAAAAGGACCTGGGAGTGCTGGTTGACAGGAAGCTCAACATGAGCCAGCAGTGTGCCCAGGTGGCCAAGAAGGCCAATGGCATTCTGGCCTGCATCAGGAATAGTGTGGCGAGCAGAACCAGAGAAGTTATCGTCCCCCTGTACTCGGCACTGGTCAGGCCTCATCTGGAATAATGTGTACAGTTCTGGGCCCCCCAGTTTGGGAAAGATGTCAGGATACTGGAATGTGTTCAGAGGAGGGCAACGAAGATGGTAAAGGGGCTGGAGCATAAGCCCTATGAGGAGCGACTGAGCGAGTTGGGGCTGTTTAGTCTAAAGAAGAGGAGGCTCAGGGGAGATCTCATTGCTCTCTACAGCTACCTGAAAGGAGGTTGTAGTCGGTCAGGGGTTGGTCTCTTCTCTCAGGTGACCAGTGACAGAACTAGAGGGCATGGACTCAAGCTACGTCAGGGAAAGTTTAGGCTTGATGTGAGGAAGAAGTTCTTTACTGAAAGGGTGATTGGCCATTGGAATGCGTTGCCCAGGGAGGTGGTGGAGTCGCCGACCCTGGAGGTGTTTAAGGGGAGATTGGATGTGGCACTGAGTGCCATGGTTTAGATGATGGTTGGTGTTAGTGTTGGGTTATAGGTTGGACTTGATGGTCTCAGAGGTCCTTTCCAACCTTGTCATACTGTGATACTGTGATACGGTGATACTGTGAGCTGAGAGGCTGCAGGGAGGGAAAGCTAAAGAGAAGGGGAGATGGACGAGGAAGAGGATAGAAGCTGAGAGAAAGTGATGGATGGGGTCAGGAAAGGTTTGGAAATGCAGGATTTGGGGATGGTGGGAGCAGGGAAGAGGGGGGATTTGGTGCTGGGCTGCCTGCTCAGTAAGAAGGAAGGTGTGAACACCAAAGGAGGGAAGGGAGCAGCAGGTGATGTGTTTTATCTTGTTGTCCCCACCCCTGCTTAGCCTGGGGATTCAGCTCTGAGCACCCACTGGTTGCACCCATGGGTGGTGCCCCAGGGCATCCCCATCTCCCTGAGCCCAGGGCCAAAGGGGAATGTGGTCCCCTCTCCACCCTCCATCACCACACCCTGCCCCTTCCATCAGCTCCAGGCACTGCCAAGGATGTTTTAGTCCAGAGATTGCAGGGAGCACCTGAGTCCCCACACTGAGGGCATCGCCTTCATCCTGGACCATTCCCCGCATGTCCACCATCCACAGCGGTGGGAGAGGTGCAAGGAGAGACCACAACCCCCTTCATTGCCCACCAGAACCTTCAGGGGAAGCCACGGGATGCCTGACCCACCTTACCCCAGCCATAAATCCCACCCCGATTTCCAGCAGGCGCTAGAAGCTGATTTAATTCTAATTTCCTTCTCTTGACTCAAGATTGAGCCTTTAATCCCCTCCAGCAAGCAGTCCCTGACCACACCACCTCCTCCCTCTCCCCTTTTCTTTCCCGTCCTCCCCCCAGCCTCCTGCCCCAGGCTGGGTGGCCAATGGGGCCAGCTGGGCTCCCCCATCAGCCCTGTGGCTACGTGGCCCTTCCCCTGCTGCTCGGCCAAAGCAGGGACAATTGCAGCTCAGATTGCTGTAAAACCTGAGACGGGTCCTGGTTCCCCCCCCCTGTGCTGGAGAAGGGCAGGACAGAAACACCAAGGGGCTAAAATCCCCACATCTGAGGGGGGACAGGAGGTCTCAGGGCTGTTTAACCCAGCAAAGAGCAGTTTACAGAGACAAGGAGTACCCTGCAGTATGGAAATCCGCTGCAGCATCGTCACCTCCATGATTTTTGGGCCAAAATATGTAGGAAGAGGTGAAATCACTGCCAGGGATTTCCATCTGGATGATGAGCCATGCTGGGAGAAAGTGGGTGCTGCACGGCCACCACCGTGGCTTTGCTGCTGCGGAGGCTGTTGGGGTGGTTGCCCATAGCCTCCCAATGCAGAGTTTGCTTTCCTCAGCAGCCCCTTCTCCCCAGCAATCCCGAGATGAGAGTGGAGCCACACAGAATCCCCACACCCATTTGCATGTCTGGGCTGGGAGCTGGTGCTCAGTTGGGGTCGAGTGCAGACAATTCAGAGATTGGAGGGTGTGAGAAATCTTAAGGAGGGTGGCTGGGCTTCTGCCAAGGTTCCTGCCCATGCCCATCTCTTCCCCAGGCCCCCACTCCCTCTCCCCAGACTCTGCCACAAAGCCCTGATGCCGGAGCTTTCGGAGGTGTTGGTGTGGGAGAATGGGTGCTAGGAAAATCTGAGGATAGAGACCAAATGCTGGGGGTAGGGGAGCAGTGATGGCTTAATCCAGGGAGTTTTGGCTGGTGGGAAGGGCAGAGCATGAGCACAAATCCATTGGAGTCAGTGTTCTGCTTTCCTCCTGCCACACACAGGGGTTACGGATCCCACCGAGCTCTGGGGAAGCAGAGACGTTCCAGACCCCAGTGGGGGCTGCGAGGGAAGGGGGGCGAGATGGATCTTTGGCCTTTCCTCACCTCCCTGCTGTAATCCCAGCTTGGGCAGCTCTGATCACCCCTTTGTCCGGATGAGAAGCGGGGAGGTTGGGTTTCACAATTGCCCTCCCCTTCCCGCTCCATCCTGCGCCGTCGGCTATGGTTACCGCACGGACAAAGGTGCTGGCGGCAGGGGGCTGGGGGTCCCCAAACAGGGACACAGCAAAACCCACAGTGCTTTCATCTCCCCCCTGACAGCCTGGGGAGCAGAGATAACCCCTGCCCTCAGCAGCCTGCCGGGCCAGATAAGATCAAGGCCAGCAGGTAGACAAGGCTCAGCCTTTCCGCTCCAAAACCTGAGCATTTCTCTGGCACCTTCTGTCTCTTCCCAACTCAACCTGCTCCATCCTGGAGCTGTAAGGGTAGCACAGCCCTGAGCAACTCCAACTCCAGCAAAACCACAGCTCTTCCCCTTTGCCTGGTGCTTGCTCAGCTTTTCCTCTGTGTCCTCAAGCTGTGCTGCTCTTCTGGAGCAAGGGGACAGGATGACAATGTCCCACCATGGGCTCAGTGGCTTTGGCAAGTCACTCATTTCTTCACAATCCGGCAATGGGAGCACCTGGGGAAACCAGGCTGCACCCAGAGCACTTGGTGTGGTGCTGAAATATGGATTAATACCTCCACTGCCCTTGAGCCCCTCGAGCCCTGAGCCCTGCCTGCCCCTCGCAGCCCAGCAGCACCTGGGAAGCATCTCCTGTTTGCAAGGAACCAGCACGAAAGTGCTGCTTGGCCCTTGCAGGAGCAGCTCAGGGTGGGAGGAGAAGCGTCCCTGGCTGCGACAGCGCTCCTTGGCTTTTGGGAAATGTTGTTTCGTAACAGTTGGAGGCTCAGAACAGGGGCTGAGGAAGGAAAAAAAAGCATTGATCGAACCGAGCGCTGCTCGCTTTGCTGTCCCAAACCTCAGCCAAACTCGGCTCTGGTAACGCTGCCTTTTCCTCAGGAGGAGAAGCAATATTTGTCTGGGACGAGGGAGCTGGAAAGCCGGGCGTATCCATATTTCCCCCTCCATCCCCTTCAATGGCAGCAGAGTGGGAGACCTGCGTGGCTGTGGGCATCTCCATCGCTCCATGCAAGGTGGGTATCGGTGCTCTCAGTCCAGTTTGGGACTGGCTCCTGCAGCGTGAGATCAGAGCTCAGAAAGCCTCTTGCTCCAGGGATGTGAGCTTTGAAAGAAGCCAGGGATACAGGGACAGAGCAGAGGTCCAGCACCCAGCAGCGAGCGTTAGACAATGCTTTTCATCAGAGACCTGGCAACCCACTGGAACGAGGACTTTGTTCTTAAGAGAAACCTACCCCTGCTTTGAAGTGACTGGAAGTCCCCTAAAATAAGCAGGCTTTTATGGAAAGGATAATCACTCTTCGTTGCACGGAGCAGCAGTGGGAAGAAGGAATCAAAGGCAAACAGCCTGCAGAGCATCTCTCCTACGGGCAGGAGAAATATTGTATCTGGCTGCCCCCGCCGACGCTTCGGTCGCTTCTTGGGTTTCATTCATGAGGTTCCCAAAATAACTTCTCCTTTCTCATCAGGACAGGAAGCCATAAGAAACAAATCAAAGCCCAAACCTGCTCCAAACACTGATTCCTCTGGCATCCCAGGCCAGGCAAGGCTGGGAGCATTTGGATAAGCAAGAGCAGGAGAAAGTGCTTTTTAATTGCCTTGAAACGAGAGAGTTGCCTGAATTTTGGCATTGGTGCTCGCTCTGCGTTGTGTTCACACACTGCCTCCGGCTCCCAGTAGTTGCAATGTTGGTGAATCTGAGCCCTCACTTGAAGTTTTGTATTGTGAAGAAAGATTCAGCGCCCAAGGTGCTGCTGAGACCTCTGGAATTCCCTCACTTACAGCCGTCTCCCCAAAACTTTAACATCCCCCCAACACGTGGGGCTGGTTCCCATGAGTGCTGGCTGAGCAAGAACTCCACGTAGGGCTTCCAAACCCCTCCCCACCCCTGGCCACTGGCTCCTCCATCCTGGCAAAGCCACTGACTCGGGAACCTCGGACAAACCACAGAGTCCTGGCTCTGAGGTGCCGGCTGGAAAGATGATGCAGCCAAGGACCCAATGTCCCCGAGGAACCCGGCCAGCTGCCCCAGGGCCACCCCTGCTGGCACCCGCGGTGCTGCCAGGGCTCGGTCTCTATTGCGGCTGAGTGAGGCCGGTGCAGAGGCTGCTGCCAGGGATGCTGGAGGAATGCTCCCGCGGCTCCCGCGCTCCGTCCTGGCTGCCAGGGAGGATTTGGGCCAGGCTGTAACCGACCGATGCTGCGGTTGTTGCAGCCTGGGGGCTGGCGGCAGCTGTAGGTGCATCCTCACACCAAGGCATGGGGCGAACCCCCATCCTCAGCCCCTGCCGGGCAGAAACAACAGAAATCAGGTCAAAATGCCTCATTTCTGCTGGCAGGAGCTGATGCTGGGCTTGGACCTCTCCTACCTGAGGAAGAGAAGGGATCATGGCAGAGCGGTCCCTTTTCATTAGAAACCCAACTGACAGGAGGTCTTGGTTCCCCAGAGATGCTCCAGCAAAGCCCCAGAGCTGGGCGGGAACGCAAGAGCTTCGTGCAGCACATCTGGATCAGGACAAGAACATCTGCCCACAGCCTGACGGCTGTGAAACAGCGAGTGAGCACTGCGGGAACCGCAATCCCCCGGACGCGGGACGGCGTCTGATCCAGCGCAGAATGGAAAACAAATATTGTCACAAGATTCCCAGGACGCGCGAGGCAGGGAGCGGAGGAGGGGATCCCCACGGCCACCAGCGTGTCGGAAACATTCACTTTTCCCTTCCCTTCTCCATCTCTTTTATAAGCTTGTTAGTGGTTTAATGCACTTCTGACCCGCCCTGTCACGTTACGAGGCTCAGAGCTCGGCGCTGCGGGGGTCGTTCAGTGCCTTTGGCCAAGCCGGGGTGTGAGGGGAGCCCGAAGCCCATCTGCGTGCGTGGAAAAGCACTGCTGCTGTAAAAACACATGGGAGCATTTTGTTCCTTCATTGGATGACAAAAATGCATTAACTGATTATTATTATTAAGCTGGGGAATGACAAATAATCCACCTCTGAGGAATGCCCTAGTGGGAAACAGCTGTGAAATGTTGGGTTATAACAAATATTTCCGTGCGGACCAGCTGCTGGCCGGGACCGAGCAGCCTTGGGAGCCTCAGCAAGCAAAACAAAGGGAAAAAAGTATCTTATCAAGAAAATATTTCATCCATCAGGTGACTCAGTTTGCTCTTTGGCTAAATGAAAGATAACCAAAAATAGAAGGCATTCCAAGAGTTTGCAGTGAATAAATAGAAAGTGGAAGAAATTGGGTCTCATTCTGCTCCCAGGCTGCGGGGAGGGCGTTGGGCACAGCCCCTGCAGGAATCTGGTCTGAGTTTTGTGCTCATAACAAAGCTGAAACCTCAACGAGTTTCACATGGTTTTGTATTTCTCCCGCAGCATTTTCCACAGCCACAAAAGTAGGGACTTGAAAAGTGACCTCAAAATTCTTATCTGGATCGAGAAACCTCCCCCTGGCCCCTGACTCATCCCATCCACGAACAGCTGGGGCAGAGCACGCACAGCACAGCCTGCCTCGAGGGGCAAATCCTTTCTAGACAGGACCAGCTCTGATGGCCCCGTGGCTTCCTCTCCTCTTCCTCTTCTCTTCCCTTTCTCTTCCTCTTTTCATATGGTTTAAATGACACAACCCCCCCTCCCAGACCCCCTCCAGCCACCCGTGGGGCCATGGTAGGGTGATGCTGCTGGGCAGAGCTCTGGGAGGGGGGACACCACGACCCAGACCTGCTCCTGCCTTTCCAGGGGTGCTGGGAAAGCAGTGGCTGCTCCTAGTGCTGCCTCTTCTACTCAGCACCGGGAGGCAACCCTGTGAGATTTATCGCGTGCTCCTTGTTGCACACAGGGAGGTGACAGCACCGCGTCCCCACGGCATCCTGCCATCGTCTGCAAAAAAAGGGGTGATGCTGGGGCAGGGAAAGCGCCAGCGCTGTCGGAGCCGTGAGACCAAATGTCTTGAAAGAGCTTTGCGCCGGCTGCCTCGGGGACCCACAGGCCTTCGTGGCTCCGGCTGTCACCTCGGCTCTGAGTCCCCCGGTGCCTCGAAGGAGCTGGCGGGGCACGTGCTGAGGGCAGCATCCCTCCCTTTGCAACAGGATCAGCCCCCCCTGTGCCAGGAGGGGAAGAAGATGGGAAGGATTTGGCCCCAGCCGTGGAGCTGCTCCGGGGCTCGGGGAATGGAACAGCTGGGAAGCGAATTGTGATGCTCTGGGGCTGCGCAGTTTGTCCGTCCTGTTCAGGCTTTCAGCACTGATCAGACACCATGTCACCCCATGCTTTCCCTCCCGGGGTGGCTTTGCAGCTGAGCAAAAGCCACCTTTTGCCAACTCGTGCTCTTCCTCTGGAGCAGGGAAGAGCCTGGGAACATCCCCCTCCCCAACACCTTTGTGGCACCCCCAAAGCACAGCACTCTCCCCATCCCCTTTGGCTGTTCAGGCAAAGCCTCTGACTGCAGACACTAAGGGTACAAGTTTGGCATCCCCAGCCTCCCTCAGAGCAGCTTCTACAAGAACCTTACCAGGTTAAATGGCAAAATCTCATCCCATCCCCAGCAGCAGGGTCTCACCTATGAAAATCCAGCAGTGGGATCTCATCCCAAAGCCATCACTGCACTTGCAGAGCTTTTGGAAGATTTTGCACAGGGCTTTTCTGAGTTTCCTCCCCTCTTTGCAAGCTGAAGCACCAGGGGACCTGAATACTCAGCACCCTGTCTCTCAGCACCATACCTGCCTGTATCTACAGATTTTCCCCCACTCCTGCTCTTCTGCTCCACCAACCCTGAGTTCTCTTTGGGCATTTGGGGTGGGAGGAGGCTCATCTGGGTGAGCAGCAGGTTAAACCCATTACTGCCTCAATGCCACCCTTCACTGGGATAGAGGAGAAAGGCAAACAGCTTTATTACCCCTAGTTGAATTGAACTCACAGACTCTCCCTCCCCAGATGCAGTGAGAGCTTCCCAAAGAACCCAAGAAGGCAGCTTTTCCCTGAAAATACTTCCTTCACCTTCCAGCCTCCCCCACACCTCCCATGTTAATTTAAAACAAATTAAACCCTGGCTACACCTGGTTCCGTCCCGGCAGCCTGGCTGGCTGGAGGGCTGGGGGTCCCGGGGGGATGCAGGTGAGCGAATGTGGATCTATTATCCATCACCTGGGCTTTGCAAAGATGGTGCCAGACCCCCCCCCCAGTCCCCATGTAGGATCCCCAGGGATCTGTGTGTGGGTGGGGGGTTTGGCAATGTGACGCTGGCTGGGTCTGTGCTGGATGTTGGGCCGTGGGAATCGGGGTTTGGGATGGTGTTTTGCAGGGAAGACAAGACTCTAAGTAGCTGGGAGGGCTTTTCTGCTTGGCTGGGATTTTTACCGGAAGGAACATCACGTCCACGAGCTTTTCTGGGGACAAAAAACCCAACTGATGATGAAGACAAGACTGTTTGGTTTTACTGCTCCATAAATCAGCCCTCAGGCCCCCAGCCTGGGGATCAACACGGGGAAATCATCACCTCCTCTCAAACAAAGTGCAGCACCAGCACAAGTGGGAACGGGAGGAAACATTATCCCATTTTCCATCCCTGCTCCCCCTGTTTTCCCCTGGGAGGAGGTTTTAGGCTTTCAGTGAAAGTCACTGCTTGTACGCATAATTCCAGTTCGGAGCAGCTGACACTTCCCCTGCTTCCCGTCAGCTGCAAACTCTCTGGTTCCCAACGAAAGGAAGAAACAAATAAATAAAAGCTGCTATAAAAACAGCCACATTCTGTGAAGATTTGGGGTGAAATGGAAACCCATCTTCCTGTTTACCAAAAAAATAAATGTGATGGGGAATATTTTGGATGGCCTTAGAGCTGGTCCATCCTCCAGCCTTGCCTTTGCTTCAATGACCATGGGGTTTGGGGTCCCCGCTCCTCTGCCCCCACCTCAAGAGAGAAAATGTGGATCCGGGGCGGGGGGGGGGAAGCTGAGCTGGGGATGAGTGGTGCTGCTTGTCCAGGGCTCAGCACAAACCCATGGGAGTTCAGGCTCACTTCCTGGGTGGATGCTCTTTGGAGGAGGCCATGCTCCCTCCAGCCTCCTCCCTCTGCTCCTGGGGGGCTGCAGGGATGGGGCAGAGCTGCCGTGACCCCTTCCCCACCTCAGCCTCACAGACACGCATGGGGTGGCTGCCCATCCTGGCTCTGCCCAAGCATCATTTTGCTTTCCTGGCACTGCCAAACACTGCTGGGTTTCTGCATCCATTAATTTTAGCAGGATCATTGCACGGGTTTGGACCCACAGCCCCTCGCTCTCCGCATTCCGCGCCCAGTCCCTACAGCACCGAGTCCTGGGGCCTTGGGAACCTCTCAAAGGGCTGAGATGACTCAGAACAAGCGCCAGGTTTCCTTGGCCCCAGTGAGCAGTGGGAAGGGCAGCGGGGGCTGCGGCCCAGCTGTGGGGTCTGGGCAGTCTCAGACAGGGGGGGACCTGAAGGCAAAAATCTCCTGGCAAGAGCTTGTCTGGCTCCTGTCCACCTGCCCCACGGAGAGCAAGGAGCCCAGACATGAAAACCCTCCCAAGACCCTCCCAAACTGCCTTTTCCCCGGGATTTTAGCAAGGCCTGGCAGGCAACAGCTGGGACATCTCAGCTTTTACATCTTACCTCCCGTTGCTCCCAATTTCAGGTCCAAGATCACTGCAGCTCCTTCCCCCAGGTGCTGCTTTACAGCCACGGGTGTTTCTGGCTCCGCGAGCACCGCTGCCTTCACCGTGCATCAGCATTGCTGCCCCCAAATCACCCAGGAAATCTGCCTGAGGAATAAGGAAAACTGCTCCAGGAGTCCCTTGAGGCACAGAGACACATTGTCCCCAGTCCTGGTTAAAACCTGGAGAAATCAGCTCCACGAGAGCGTTTTCCCAAGAGAAAGAGGGGGTGGTGCAGCATCCTGGGAGCAAAGGGGTCTGCGCGGCACAGCTGGACCAGCACAGCATCCGAAAGGATGTGCTGGCACCAGGCACCAGCTCTGGGCTGCGATGGGATTATAAGTGATTCTAAATGTCCCTGCCTTGCCCTGTCAGACACCTCAGAGCCACGGGAGAAGCCAAGCACGCAGCACCTCTCCCAGATTTCTCCATAAGGCACCACCCCCAGCAGCAACACTGCCAGTTTCTCTATTTTGGGTCTTGTGGACCCATTTCCAGCACGGACAGGTATAGGAACTGGTCGTCTTCTCCAAGTTGAGCCCTGCCATGGGCTCATCCCCAGCTGCCACCATCCCCTTCCCCAGCCCAGGGTGGCTGCAGCTCCCACCCCTTTCACAGGGATCTATGCTGGATCAATACATGCCTTGTCATGAGGTGAAAGGTGAACACATTAAAATACACTTAGTAAACACCATCCACAGAACTGGTGAGAAGGTGAAGGCAAGAAATCACTGTAAAATAGCCCCTGGAAGACACATAACAGGAGACAGCAGCATCCACGGGCCGATAAATATCCAGCCTTGCATCTGAGATCTGGAGGGAACAGCTTTGGTTTGAGCAGGGTCTGAAAGCAGGGAACGCAATGGGATTCATTTGCTTTCCAGGAGAGAGAGGGGATCTCAGGGGTAGGTCTGGGAGGTACTTAGGCTGCAGGGAACGACATGTGGAAAGGACACAAAGGTACCAAAAATGTGTCATTGCATTCAGAGCCAGGTCTGGGCTCAACAGACACTTTGCATAAAGGAGATTTTCCTGGGTTTTACCTCTAACTGGAGGGTCAAGAGGCAGGATGGACAAGCTCCTGGTGCACAGAGAGCACGGCCCTGCTTGTGTCTTCCCAAACCCAGGTCCTTTTCACCACCAGCCACCACGTGAGAGGCTGTGGCAGCGCCTGCACCCACCGAGTACCCAGACCTTGGTTTAGACCTGCTCGTTGGATCATGGGGATCCATGCCCAGAGCATCAGCACCCAGGAAAAACGAGGTTTGTCACTCAAACTGGGATTAACTGAGACAAGTGGGAGGCATTGCAGGTTCAATAGAATGCTCCTCGAGCCCTGCTTAGGGCAGCAGGATTTTCAGCATCTATTGATCTGGGAAATTTATTCCCTAGACACTTACAGGAAATGGTTCGAATCAATTTAGACCCAATTATCACACCAGTCACCTCTGAGCAGTGCAAGGAGCAGCTTTCCTCCCTGCACTGCAGCACCAGGAGAAAATCCCAGTAAAACTGAGCGTGTTGGTCCCAGCAGGACTCGCTGGGATCCTGAAAGATGTCCTGATGTTCCTGGTAAGGAGTTTAAGTCATTGAAACCAATAAAACAGCATCACTGGGGAGAGCTCAGGGCTTCCATTTGGAAACTCCAGCTCTGGTGGCACTCAGGCTCACTTCCCAAACCCACGGAAACACCTTCATGCCTGCACAAGAGGCAGCTTCAAATGGAACTGAGAGCTCCCACAGGAGATGCTGCCACGGTGTTCAGTCCCAGCAACTTCTGGAGAGCAAACTGGAGCTGATCTGCTCCATCCATCCACGCTCTCATTGCAGTGAACACAAATCTCTCCTTTTTTTCTTGGCAGCAGCCCCAGCCTGGGGGTGGCTGATAAATACAGGACGGATGGGACAACAACGTGGGGAAGCTGAGAGGTAAAGCACAACCCATGTGTGTGGTGCATCCTCAGAGGAGGAGCTCAGTGCTCCCATCCAGTGACACCAACTTCCCACCCATCTGGCAAAGCACCCAGCACCAGCGCCCCAGCCCAGGAGCGTTCGCCCAGGATGTGCAGCCCTGGTCTGGGGCTCCCCATGGCCAAGGGAAGAGTTAAGGCAGATGTCAAGAGGCACAACCAGAACCCAGGACCAGCAATAAATCTGCCTTCCCTCGACGGAGAGCAGAGAAATAAGAAAGATGAAAGGAAGCGACGCAGACCTCAGCTCCCATCAATAAACAGGAAAACAACAGCAAAAGAGCTTAGGATGAAGCTGGCAGAAGGGAAACTGCCGGGGGCATGAGGCCACCAAGCCACGCTCACACACGTGCTTGGGACATGCCCTTCCACTCTGGAGTGACGCAACAACCAGGAGCAACCCTGGATCCCAAGTGGTGATGGCAACACCCGGATAAACGAGAGCCCCTGCAAGATCATCTGCAGCCACTGAGCAACCAGAGATCCCAAGAAAACACAAGAAAGAAATCTATACTCTCCC
Source organism: Dromococcyx pavoninus (assembly GCA_033558185.1). Lineage (NCBI taxonomy): Eukaryota > Metazoa > Chordata > Aves > Cuculiformes > Neomorphidae > Dromococcyx > Dromococcyx pavoninus. Next base: position 50,797 of record JAUMJL010001913.1, read on the forward strand.
AGCACAGCCCTGTTACTTCCCTCTTTGTCCCTTGGGCTTTGGTTTTCTCTGTTATTTTGTTTGATTGCTTTGCAACATCTGATAAGGGACTCTGTGCTGGGCCGCGGGAACCTATTTCCTCCTCCCACTCTGGCACCTGAATGCACAATATTTATTCTAACACGGGATAAAAGGGGATAAAAAGGGATAAAAGAAACTGAGAGCAATTGAATGAGTGATAAGTTAATAACAAAAAAAAAGGCAACCATGACCTATGTCAAGGTGGGATCTTTCACATCATATCCTGGAAAAATGTAACGGTTTTGAAGGGGTTTTGTGCTCAGATGCAAGCGTTAAATCAGCCCGTGAGTGACCCCAGCAGGGCTGTGTTTATACTCGGATTACAAGCACTTAACACCTTTTGCTTGCCTTTGCAAAGCAAATCAAACAGCAGAGCGAAAAAAAAAAAAGCAAAGCTTGTGATGCAAAGGGCATCCTGCAGGGAGGAAGCAGCTCACAGGAGCTGTTCTCCCCTTGTTCTAATTCCCACGGGGAAAGCAGCCCTGGGCAGCGCCTGCCACGGAGCAGAAGAGGAGATGCCGCTCCCGAAGCCTCCCGCGCCGAGCGGGCGCTGAGCTGAATCGATGCCGCCCCCGGGTCACGTTTGCGGCTCCCTCGTCACCGGGACAGCTGGACCGGGCTTTGCGGCCCCGGCGAGGTGCGGGGGCTCCTGCCCGCGAGCTGCTCCCAGCTGCCCGCGTGGCATCGCGATTCGCTGCGGCGGGAGCGGCTGCGATGCCGGAGCGGGAGGATTACAACTTCAAAAGGAAGAATAAGCAGGAGGAACAAATGACATCCTTCTCCTGACACGAGGGATGCCCAAATGCACGGCCAATGCTGCTAATTAAGGAACAGAGAAGGCACTGGCAGCGCTCCCGACCTCTGGTGCTGCAGCCGCCCCACTGACAGCCCCAGCTTTGGGCAAGGACCACCCAGAGCCGGGACCTCCAAGCATCCCTCAGGATACCTGGCTGGACTCCGAGCATTGCTTAGTGCTGGATCCAACCACCAGCAGCTCTCACAGGGTGTCTGGAAGCAGAGAGCACTCACAGACATTCAATTATCAGGACAAAGCTGTCAGCTGAGCAGCCCCACAGCCCATCATGTCCTGCTCTTGGATCAGCCCTGTGTGTGTCAAAGGGAACCATCGCAGCCAAGGATGCAGCCAGGCAAATAACAGCCTAATCTTAGTGAACTTGAGCTCAGCCTCTCCTCCAGGACCCTTTCCCCAGACATAAAGCCCAGCCAAGCCTCCAAGTAAACACTTGGTTCCTCCAGAAAACTCCAGTAACCCATGTGACCCACACTATTTATTTTTGTAAGACCATTTCTCCTACCGTGGCACTGCAGATTCTGCTTTTGACACCGACGTCCTCTTGGAGGCCAGAAGGCACGAAGCCTCGGTGTTTAATCTCACCTTGCCCTGGTCCCTGGCTGGGGACGGTGCCTGGGCGGGTGAGATGCTGAACACGTAGGACTGGGAATCCTAAATACATCCCTGATGATTCCCTAACCCCTTGCAGTACCTTTCCAGCATCCCTGCCTCCCACACTGCTTAACCAGCCCTGGTGTTTGCTTCTCCCCCCTGGTCCTGACCTCCTGAAGGCACTGGGGCTCCCATCCTCCCACAGCCCATCAGACCCGGGAGGGATTCGGAAGACACCCAAACCTTTCTCCACTGATGTGTGTTATTGTTGGCCCCGTTGGTGAATCCAGGAGTGGAATCTGCTGCCCACGGAGAGTGGGGCCTGGGGGTCAGGCTGATGGCAGGAGCTGCTGCTGGGAACCGAGCTACCTGTAGTCCCAGCACATCTGGCTGGGAGCAGCCACAGCCACCTGGACACGGTGGGCAAATGCCAGCCCAGCTCACCGGAGCGCTTCGGCAACACGTGCAGAACCCCTGCTCCTGCCTCTGCTCTGAAACGAAGATCTCTCCTTCCTCTCCCATCTTGCTGGGTTTCATCCCCACCTCCCCTTGGAACAGCTCAGCCCTGGCACATGGGGCTCTCCTTTGCTCCCTCGCTCCCATCGCTCTCCGAACAGGCTGTGAATGTGAAGTGGCTGCTGCCGGGAACAAGCTGGGCTCTGTGAGCAGAGCCTGAGGATGAGCATGCTCTGCATCCACCCTTTTCCTGGCAAACCATTAGCTCCCATCAGGAATCATTCAGCAAAAAGGCAGGGCTGTCCCTGGACGCTTTTCTTGTGAAATGGCATCAAGAGGAACCTCACGGCCATTACCCTGGAGTGGCACCATTTTCAACCCTGTAAACACCAAGAGATGTCCCTGACATGGCAGGGGGGTTGGAACTGGATGATCTTTAAAGTCCCTTCTAATCCAAACCATTCCCTGATTCTATGATTCAATCGCACTCTGCAAACCCTCCTTCTCCCAGGTCCTTGGAGCTGCAGTGCTGTGGGGTGGAATCTGTCCACATCTGGTCGGCATCACCCAGCAGCACCCGAGTGGGCGATGCAGGGGCACTCGTGTTGGGGGTATTTCCAGAAACACGTATTTCCAAGAGCTCCGGGAAAAGGAAGAATGGAAAGAACCTCTTTTTCCCTCTTATTTTCAGAAAGGCTTTTTCACTGGGAAGGAAATGGTTGCGTGTTCTCAACCACAGCGGGAGCCAAGCCCCCGATTTTTGGCTCAGCAAGAAGGTCAGGAGAGGTGACCTGCTTGCCTTCCTCCAGCCAAGGGAGGCTCCAACCAGACACAAGCAGGGGATGATCCATGCAAGACCCCCCATGGCCAAGCTGAGACGCCCACCAAGACCCACGCCATGTGTGGGGGCACACGAGGGGCCAGGGGAGCAGCTGGCCATGGCCACAACGAGCAGCGAGGGGTGGCAGCCCTTGGCTGGCCAAAGCACAAGGGATCCGGCTTCATTTCCCACCGCGGAGCTCCAGACTGAGTAAAGATAGAAAATAAAGGATAAAGCCACCGATTGAGGCACACAGCTCGCCCCTCGGTCAGGGGCGAGGCCAGCCCTTGACTCACATCCCCAGACCCTTCAAAGGGCTCTTTGTCCCCACCAGCTCCACCCCGCTGGCCCAGAAGGGGGTAGAGGCGTTAACTCACTCTTGGGGACCCCACGAGCCCCGGGGATGGTGGGGAAGGAGCCCTGTGCCCCCAGGAATGCTCTGCTCTTCCCACTGCATTGGGGTGGAGAAGCCTCACAGCAGCTCAGCTCACCCATGTGGGGCTCAAATCCCTTTGGAGGGGGTTCAAGCCAGGGGCTCGTTGCCCTTGCACGGGAATCACGCACCCTCCCGGTGCTGAGCTGCTGTCCCAGCTTTTCCCCCCACTTTGGGGGCGCTTGGTGCACAGCCCAGAACCCCCAAGCCCTCGCGCTCCAGCCATGGACCTGGGAGCTGATCCCTTGAAGGGACCTGCCCTCTTCCACCCCCAGCCTGTGATTTATTTAATCGATCTCTGGATAAAGTCCTACGCATAATTCCAGCTTCTCTGGGAGGTTTGGATTTTTTCCCTCCCCTCTGGCATCAGCTGTGCTCTCCCCCTGCAGGGACCGAGAGGAGGGGGAGTGGGAGCAGCCGGAATCAGATTGCAACCTTCACACATTTCCAGGCTTTTGGAGCCGTGTTTCCCACCAAGAAAGCTGGAACCCTCAATCCATCAGGGCCACCTAAACAGAAACACATGGCTCAGCTTGCCAGCCAGCAGCAGAAAGCAAGGAATGAAGGCGAGGGAGAAAGCAAAGTGTTGGCCTATGGGAGCAGGATGGGCAGCGCTGGGATATGGGCAACCCGGTGGCTCCTGTAAAGAAGAGGAGATGAAAGATATTCAGAGCTGGAAAAGAGAAGAGGAATTTGAAACCCCCGGGCAGAGAGGACAGAGATGCTGGACAAGCCTGGGCATCCTTGCCCGAGGGAATGGGGAAGAGCACAGCTGGGTTGTGCCTGCTTGGAGGGCGGGGTAAGCATTGAAATATCCTTCGAAACAGGAGCTGCTCTGTGCATGTCGACTGTGCTGCTAAACACACCATTCCCGGGGAAAAAAATCCCACAGAAGCACTTAAAATATTTGCATTAAATACCCAACAAGCCTACCAGGATTAATAGCATTACACTAAATTCCAGACAAATTAATAACCATTAGGCTGCCACGTAAAAGCACTCCTGGAGCTGGCTGGCCTGAGCCTTGTGGTAAATCACTTTGCTATCAGTAGCCAATCCTCTCCTCGCCAACCAGGAGATACTTTTTGCCAGCTTGGCCTCATGGTACAAATAAAAACACCCAAGCAGCACCGTGTGTCAGCACTGTGGGTCCCCAAACTCTGGGAACGCAACATCTCTTCACATTATCACAGATAAAAGCCATCAAGACTCTAAAAAACCCTGCACATTGATTTTTTTTTTCTTATCCTATTTCTTGCAACCCAAAAGCATCAGGATGAAAGGTGTTTGGGAGCTTGGCTCTTACCTCCTTGCTGTTAGTTATAGGGCAGAGCTTTCAGCAAGGTGCCTGGAGAGGATGGGGATGCTCCAGGGTGAATGTGGCACTGGGGAGGATGCATCTGATTTCCAGATGCTGTAAATTCACTGTATGATTTTACTCATTTAATCCCCAACCCTGGCTCTGTTCTTTCCCCTTTCCCACCCAGGGAAGCAATGTTGCATCCAGGGCTTTGCAGCCGGGTTGCCCCATCAGCTGTGCACACCTGGCCCCCAACGCCGCTTCCCACGCACCCACCCAGCCCTGTTGGGCACGGAAAGGGAGACAACGGGTTTGTCTCTGTTGCCACCGGGACAAAACCCAGCAGCCTCAGCTCCCTGGAAGCAGAGGAGAGGAGGAAAAGCCTGCCAAAGCCATAAAAGAGGAGCAGAAAAGGGTGCGGGGGGCGGATGCGGAGAATTAACATCTCCAAAGCGATTACATCACTGCGTCCCCCAACCAGCTCAGAAAATGTTGACCTCTATCACGTTCAATCACTGAGATTAATTACCCAGGTTAATCGCAGCTGTGATAACTGGCTTAGTCAGCATTACAACACTCTCCCATCCTGCGGGTCTGCTTCTTACCTGGAAATGTGATCCCTGGCTTTTCCCTGCCCTTTCAACTGGGCTGAGGAGGAGGCAGCTCCTGCCTTCCTGGAAGGTTTGATTTCAACCAGGTTTCACCTACTTTTTCCATACAATTGTGTTCTTTGACCTGCTGTCCTGGCACTCAAGAGGCTCCTGGGGGCAGCTCATCACCTGTAAAACACTGTTCTCTCCAAAGGACCTTGTGGGGCCACCACAGTTTCTTTCAGCAAAGATGGGGTTTGGCCCTGACCACGCAGAGAAAAGGAGCCACCAGGCCCTGATTTCCCACCTCCAGGCTGGTCGCAGCTCAGACAGATGTTTTCTATAAATAAGAAAATAAGAAGCACACAAGCTGCAGAAAGAGGGAAAGCAAATCCAATTAGGTTGGAAAATTCTTTGCCAGGCTTGCAGAAGGTCTGTGGTTAATGATCTCGCTGGGTGCATCTCTATTAAAATGACAGAGAAACATGAGGTCTTGGTTCCGCCGCTCCTTTGGGTTGAAGCCCAGCCACGGGGACTGGGAAATGCATCCCCATCCCTATCTCTTCGTCCACTTTAGGAACAATAATATGCAAATCTGAGCCAAAGAAAGGCATTTACCAAGGGAAGAAAGGAAAAATAGCTTTGGAGTTTGCTTGATTCCCTCTAATAATGATTGATTTTTCTCCCACTGTACTCTCAGATTTTGACTTGGGCTTAGGGCTCTCCCAGGGCTGAACTGCAGGGCAGGATTCACTTAAATGGACAACTTTTTGCTTTAACTTGCTAAAACCTCAAAAGTCACAACAGGGCTCGCTCATACAAAGCTGCTGCTTCCCTGTCTCAGGTTGGTCCCTGTCGGAGTGGTTTGTGCTTTCAAAGACCCCCCTGGAACTTCTGGTGTTTAAGGTGGGGCAGCTCGAGGCCTCTTAAAGCAGCCTCAATCCCCCAGTGCAAAAGCTTTTAATCCAGTAGCAAAAGCCTCACTGAGACGCAGCGGTTGGGATGCTGAAGTGAAGCAAATTCAGCCTCCAGACACGGGTTTTGTTCCCAAATCAGAGAACAAAAATAACCAGCAACTATTTGGAACAAAGGAAAAAGAAAAGCAGAGAAATCTTCTCATGAAGTCATTCAGCTGAGCCTGGAAATTGTCCTAAAGGATCAGCTCTGCCGAAGACAGTGCAGCCGAGCCGTGGGCTTCTGTCCCCGCTCCAAGGGCTCCTTATGCATTTTGCATTAAGCAGTAATAGGATAAAATGCATAAACAGGCACTGGCAGAGGGAGGTATCCCAGGGCTCCCTCTCCCTGGGGCGCGCAGCTCCGCTGGCCAGAGGGGAACAGCAAGAGGTGGTCACTGGTGGGGAAGCATACCCTGACCCCTGGCCACTCGCTTGTGGGTGAAGGACGTGCATGAGTCCTCCACCAACAGGAAGAAGGATGGGGATGTGGTCTTCCCCAAGCCTGAAAAGGATCATAAGCCCCCCCCAACCCTTTATAAGCTCCAGTTTTGGGTGTTTCTCCCACAGCTCTTGCTGGTCACGATTGTCACCCTTAAGCGAGTATCCCCCAACATCAACCCGGGCTCATCTTTGACTCTGGTCAGTTGGGAGGAAAAAAAGACAATCTTGCATTCACGGGGATCCTCCTTCCTCCCCAGCTTCCATGAATTGCCCCCTTTGCTGCTGCTGGAGCTTGAGGCCATCAGACAGAGGCTGCTCGCCACTTCGTCCCATGAATTAGAGCATCAATGGACCCGGAGCCTCAGCTGCTCCAAACTGGCCCTGACCCATAAGCTGCTCTACGCTGTCTGAGATCCGGCCGTCACAGTAATTAGGAAAGCCACATCGTTATCCGAAGCACGGTTTTCCAAGAGCAAATCCATCTGGGTTATTCCCTGGGGAGTCTGAGCTTGTCAACACAAGCTCACACAGCGTGCTGCGCTCTGCCCCCTCCCACGGCAGCAAGCGCCGGGTTTGCCTGTGGGAAAGGAGTTTGCAGAGAACAAAGGGGTTGGTTTGAGGGTGAGATGGGCGCTATCACACAAAAAAAAGGATGCTGTGAACAGAGTGGCAGCCTCTTTGCTCATTAAGAGCTGCTTTTCCCCCACTGACCCTCCAGTCATCTCAAGCAAAGCAGGAAGGCTTCAAACTCAGTGAACTGAAAAGCAAAGCCTAAAGAAAGGCAGAAATTCCCCCCAGGCCCTTCAACAAGCAACGCTGCCACGCGCTGCCCCAGAGGGCACGGAAGTTGCTCATCAATCACCACCCCGTCCAGTGCCCGCACAACCCCAGGGAGCCAGGACTGCTGCCCGCGCGACCCCGACCCTCCGCTGGGACAAAGCTGGGCTGGAAGTGCAGGTGTCGAGGGGAAGATTTGCAGCTTTTTGGCTGGATTTGTTGCTCTTTGGCGGGGATGAGGCAGCTGGAGGGGCAGGGGGGAGCAGAGCCCATGGGGCCACGGGGTACGTGCAGTTGCTGTAATATTTTCACATGAGGTTTCATAGACTTATGGAATGGTTTGGGTTGGAAGGGTCTTTAAAGCCCAACTAGTTCCAACTCCTGCAGCTTAAAACCAGGCACGCAACACAAAGGTTGTCACCTTCTTTTACAAAACCATGAGCTCTTGCTTCACTTGCCCCCCAATCCTTCATGGCCACCCCCCCAGCCCCTGCACTCCTCAACACAATGGTCAGTTCCCCCACATGCACCCCAAAATCAGCCCAAAACACCTGGCCCTGGCCTCTTGCTCCGGGCAACCTGATCCCTGGGACGGAAAGGAGCTTCTCTCCAAGGCCCGGGACGGGAGGGCTGCGCTCGGCCAGCACCGGCCGCCCCCGCCTTGGACCCGGCCCAGGCTACTGATGGAGTGCGAGCGCTGGAAACGCAGGACCGAGTACCTGCCCCCACCACCCTCCCCTCTGCATGGGCTGCAAAACCCATACTTTTTTAATTATTATGAGGAAATCTGGGGGTAAAGGCATCGTTAGCCACCCTTCCGAGGTGCCCAGGCACCCCGAGGACCACCAGCCTCCACCACACACCACACAAACGCATTTCCATGGGATGAGGTTGGCGAAGGTGTTTGAGCGTGACCGATGCTGCGTGGCAGCGGGGATGGGGTGGGATGGGTGGCCCTGCTGTGTGCACCCCACTGATGCTGGCACAGCCTGTGCCCCTGGGTGGGATTTCCCCCACAGCAGCGATTGCTTCTTAGATCAACCAATGCAGCTGGAAAAAAAAATCAAATCAGGTTTTAGGGCACGAGAGCCCTTTAGAGATGCTGCCTCTGCCGCTGTCCTCTGCTGCTCTCCTTCCTCTCCCAAAGAAACCCCACCAGATGCCTGGACTCCAGCAGCTCCAGCTTCAACATCCACTGCCACTGGAGCTGGGGGAACCTATCCTAACGCAGCATTGCTGCTGATGGTTGCTCTTTTGGGGCCAAAGGTGAGCTTTGAGCCACCAAAATTCACTGCTAAGAGGTTTTTTTTCCTATCCTCACAGCTGGAGCAGTGAACTGTAAAGACTTCAGCCTCTTCTCTGCCCAGACTAAAAGAGCACCGAGGGCATTCTGCATGCAGGGTCTCTTTTCCCTGTTCTTCCAAAGGCACGCAAACAACTTGGGCCCGGCCGGAGGCATCACAGCTTTTTCACTGATCGTTTTAATTTAATTCAGCACTGCCCTTCTCTGAGAGTCAGGCAAGAAATGGGGCTGCAAGGCGTGCAGTTCCTGTGCCAACAGATTGTATCGTGTTTGTGTTGCCTTTTCACCATGATAGGACCATGATGTAAATAGGGGACGTGACCCGGTAAAACGTTAGTGGGATGTGAACCCTTTTCATCTCCAATTTATCATCTCCAGTCTGCCCTGGGAAGCTACGGGCAGCGCGGTTTGCTGAGCCCAGCAGAAATGAGCTGTTAATGCTCGTTCCTGCTCCGAATGCTGCACGAGATGAGAGTCCTTACCTCCAACTCGGCCAGCAGGATGCCCCACTCCACCCAAACGTGCAGCACAAATGGCTTTTCTTACCCCAAGGTTTGTGATTTTGGGGCACTGGGGTTGTGTCGGCCACCTGCACCTGCTCTGCCCTCCCAGGGGAGGGTTTGCAGGTGAAATCAAAGACTTTCCTTGAGAAAAATCCTGCCCTCTACAACCAAAATGCGGGGAAGGGCTGCTCAGGGCTCCAAACCTCCTCTCCGCACAAACACTCCCCTGGCACAGCTCTGTTTTCACTGGGATTATTTCTTTTCTCAGAGAGATTCTGGTTGCCTCTGATTATTTTTATGGAATGATATTCAGCCTCAGATGTGGGAAGGGAAATCAGAGCCACCCATCCCCACCTGGGGGGGGTCAGACACCCAGTGGGGCTGAGTACCTCAGGGCACCCAGCTGCAGCTCCCAACATCCAATCACCAAAACCCCCAAAGCAGAGGCAAGGCTTTTCTTTTCTCTCCCATTTGGCTGGATAAAACCAAATGAGAAACCCAAAGGAGATGAAAAATCTCAAAAGGACATGAAAAATCATCAAAATTCTCCACAGGGCACCAAACCAGGACACCGTCTCCCTCGCCACATCCCCAGCTTTCCCAGGGTTAGCAGGATTTTTCCTTGCAGAACGGTGTTTTAGAAGTTTCTGAGGTTATTTAATTTTTCTACACGTTCTGGGCCATAAATAACCTGGGGATGTGGCTCGGGCATCCCCCAGCGTCCCCAGGCCAAGGAGTTTGGGGGTTCGCTGCCCTCGCAGCCCCGGCAGTGCTGGGTGCACCCAGAGCCCCGGCGAGCCCAGCGCGGCTCCCTGCCTCCCTCTGCAGTCGCTCTGCAGAAGGGCTGGCTCGGCTCTGCCTGCCCCCTGGCCCTGGGAAAGGCAGGATTGACCCCCCAGCCCACCCTCCCGCTCCCCACAGCCGCACACCCCACATTCCCCCACCCCCCACCCCGCTGCAGCGTTGCATCCCCGCTCGCGTCCCCAGCGCGAGGTGTCGGGCTCCGGCTTCACCCAGACCCTCAGATTTACTCTATTTTTAAGCAAAGCCTCTCCAAACCATCCCAACACCCCAAAGCGCTTTAGGAACCCCCCACTCTCTGCAGGTGTCCGCAGGAGAAAAAGGGAATGAGGAACCTTGACATTTGTTTTCCCACTTAAAAATTCAAACGGTCTCCTTCAGCCTCAGTCAGGAGGTCTCAGCCCTGGCGAAGGCGCTGCCGCGAGGTGTCACCTTCTGGAGGTGATTGCTCTTCATCAGTGGAAAAGGGAGGGGAGAGACCCGTGTGTGAGGCTGGGAACAGCGCGGAGAGACGGGGCAGCGCAAAGAAGTGGGAATTAGAGATCATTTTCCCAGGAGGAACATCATTTTATATTTTAGTACCCATAAAGTAGCGTGATGCACTCCAAAGGCAAAATCGAAGTGCTTTTAGGAGGTACCTGGTTCACGAGCTGCAGCAAATGGATCCTACCTGGCTGGGAAGGTTCAGCTGGACCTGGAGAAGCACTGAGCGCAGACAGAGATGGGGCCAGTGTTTCCAAACCTCCTGTCTGGGAACTGGGTTCGGATGAGGGGTTTAGAGCTGTGTTATGTATCTGAACACCAGCTGCCTGCACACAGGCAGAGATGTTTGCAGGGGGAGATCTCGTCCTGCAGATGATGCAGCTGCCCAGCACCCAGGAGCCTGCCTTGTCCCCTCACCTTTGCTCCTGGACCCTCAAACTGAAAATGATCACCAATAACTATATTTACTAGTCTGGAGAAATATTTTGCTGTCTGCTAATGGGAGGCTCTGTGAGAGCACAGTGGGAGTTCACCAGGTTTCAAACACATCTGGGTGCCACCAGCACCCACTGCTCACCGTCTCCCAGAGCACATCCCTGCGCATCATGGGGGCTGAGGAAGACAGAGCACATCCAGCAGCTCCTGGAGAGGCAGCAGCAGCCAAAGCGCTGAGCTGTGGCTCGGTGGAGCTGAGCTGAGATCTCAGCACTGTGGCCAAATAACCTTCGGCTGCAAAATGAAAAAATCAGCATGGCAGCCTCTTTCCCAGAGCAACTGGAAGGGGAAAGGCCTGCATCAGGGGATGCACAGCATCCTAGGCTGGTTATCCCTCTTAATCAACACCTGAATTAATTATCTCCCTCCCCTACAGCTGTCAGACGTTTGAAGGCTGGGCTCCCACTCTCACTGTGCTCCTTTGCCTCTTTTAAGCCTCTGCATAAGCCGGGCTCCCTGACCTCCTGCTCTTTGCTGTCTCTCCCAGAGTATCTTCGCTCTCAGGGTCGGGTTTTCTCACTCTTCGGTGCTCACATTCTGACAGTGCTGCTTCATAAGCAGCTGCTCCAGCTTTACAAGAGCAGCACCGTGGGTTTGCTGGGGCAGCATATGCCAGGCAGCTCCATCCTGAAGCATCTCTCCCCTTCACAGCAAGAGAGAACCCAGCCCTTTCCTTTTGGTGATGGACACCCACATGGCATCCTGTAAAAGCCACCAGGACCCACAGAAGGTCTTTCATGTGTAGCTGAGCTGTCTCCTGCTATGGAGATGTTTGTAACACCTTCCTGGCAGGAGATGCCCAGCAGCTCCAGGCCAAATCCTCTCCATGGCTGTTGGTGCTGGTGATGCTCCAGCAGCCAGGCTCCCCCCAGCTGTACACCTGCACCCCAGGTCACTGCTTAAATAGATATTCCCCGTTCCTGGCCTTTTTTTGTCTTTCTATTTGCCTTCCAGCTTTAATTCTACAAGCGTTGATAACACCTTGCAAAAAATGCTCCCCGAAAATAAGACCCGTGAATCGAAAGCTGCCTCGGTAAACGGAGGGGCTGGGCAGAGCCTCTCCCCTCCTTCCCAGTGCTCAGCATCCTCGGCAGAGCTGATCCCCCCGCGGCGCCCCCCCTGGCTGAGCCCGGCTTTCCAGCGCAGGGTCCCACTAGAGGGCAACAGAAACCCAGGAAAGGAGCTGAGGAGCTGGGCTGAGCAGGGCCTGGCAGCAGGGCCAAGGCTGCCGGTAATTCAGCCCTGAAAAATCACCTCCAAAATGAATCTCAGCTGCTCCCCTGTAGCCCGGGTTGGGCCCCCCGGAAGGATGCAGGGGGAAGGCTGCATCCTCCATCCCCCCAAACCAATCTTTCAGGTGCAAGAGCATCTCTCCGAGAGCTCTGGATCCCTGAAACCCGGGAAAAAACGGTTTCCCAAAGCACCAGGAACACAGGGTAAGGTTTGATTTTTTAATCTGGGCAATCCCAGAGGATGGTTTTGCAGCAGCCCCTGGAGCCCACTTTGTGCTGGGCCACCAACCCTCCACCATCCCAGCCTGGGAGCCTCATGGGAAAAGCAGCAGCACAAGAGTTTTCTCTAGACTTGCTGCAAGCAGCATCCAGCCTTTCCCTTACCTCCTCCACCCCAATGCCTTCTGATTTTGCAGCACCAGGAACATATTTTACAGTGTTTAAAAGGAAATCTGTCCCCAAATCCTCTCCCAGGACTCACCTGAGTGGTTTTATTTCCACCATTGAGGTCCCATTTCTGCACGGAAGGTGCAGGAGTCCCACATTTACTGAACAGAGCCCTTGGCTGGGCCACGTCACTGAGCTGGACCAAGGGACACACACGTCCCCACCACCACTGCCCTGGGAAGGTGGAAGCACCAGTCCCGTGCTCACCACGCACGGGCTATTTAAGTAGCTCCCATGGGAGCCATCTCAGCACAAGATGAGCTGGAGCAGCTCCTAAATCAGTCCTTCTTTATGTCACTCCTGTCCCCAGCTCCTTCAAAACACCAGGAAATCCAGAGAGTCGCATTAAATCATTTTTATCCCTTGTTCTTCCTCCTTGTCCTGAGCTGCTCTGACCTCAGCCCAGCCTCGCTGAGCCACAAGGAGCCAAATCAGAGCCACAGGGAGCCAAATCAGAGCCACTGAGCTGGTTCCCAATAGCATTGCAGTCCCCAGAACCAGTATGGGAATAGGTGGGATGAATCCAGCATGGTGGGAGGGCAGCACGGACCCAAGCCCACGCAGCACAGACGGCTCTGGGGAGGCTGCGCAGGCGATGCAGTGCCTGTAGTGATTGAAAGGCAGGTGGTGGCAAAGGCATTTGGAAGTTTTATGAAGATCTTTTATTGAAATCACATTTGTTAGCGACGTGCAGCCCATTAAAGGTACCCAGCACCCCACTGGGGCCAGGACAGCGTTAGTGCCGCTGTATATCCTCCCCAACCCCGTGTTCCTTCTGGTTTTAGGAGGCCCCAGGGTCCTTCCAGCACCACTCTTGCATGAACATTCTGGAGCTTAACAGCCCTGGCTACCAGGAAACTTTTTTCCAGGGATTCATCACTTTTTCAATCCTTTTGGCATGGGTTGTCTGGGCTCACCGGGCTCTTCACCCTCCATGTCAGCATTAAGGAGTTCTCTGGTGTCCCTCCGCCCCCAAACTCCACTGCTCCAGGGGAGTGAGCGCTGTCACCATGGAGCAGGTGGCTCAGCCACCAGGAAAAGGCAATTGAACGCCCGCAGCATCTGCTCAGGGTGGCATCTCCAACCTGCTTTGGGCTTCCAGCAAACCAGGGGGTGACAGTCAGGCACCTTGGCTCTGGGCAGCAGCCACCACACAGAGCTGTCGCCCACCTTCCTCCCCTCCCCAAAGCCACGGGAGGAGCCTCCCTGCCCGGATCCCAACGCCAGGAGCCCAGTCGAGAGCTGGACCCGTTTGCTGTGCAGATGGGAGTGTTGGCAGTGCCCTGGGTGAGAGCATCCTGCTCCTCCCAGGGTGCTGGGCGAGAGCATCCTCCGCCTCCCAGGGCCCTGCGTGAGAGCATCCTCCACCTCTCTGGGCTCTTTCCCCCGGAGTTCATGCCATCTCTGGCATCGCTGCTAGATCTGACTGCCCGAGGAAGAGGGGAATACAGAAAGCATACAGAGAGGAAGGTGAAGCGATGTAAAGGAGAGAAATCATTGCCTTGGGACTGAGAAAGTCCTGGGTTTAATTCCAGCCCTGTTCCTGGACAGTGACTCCTTGCACTGCAGCTTCTCCTCCTGAGAGATGGGGAGGGACTACCTCTGCCTCAGTGGCACAGAACCCACCACGAGCAAATCCACCTTTCTGAAACAGCAAATCAGTGGCTCCTGTTTGCTTTTTATGCACAAAGCTGCCCATCATCCCTTCACTCTGGACTGCCCGGCTGGGGGAACAGGGGCTGCAATTCCCTGTTCCTTTTGTGCTTTTTCAAGTCAAAAAGGAGCGATGCCCTGGCATGGCTACAATTCACCACCTCCCACCCCTGCTGTGCAGAGGGAAGGGGAGAACACGATTGCCCAGACTCCACATGCATGTCCATAAACACAAAATCACAAATAAATTCAAAATAAATTCCCTACCTGGCTGTGTATCTTACAAAGGAGACGCCGACCCCTCCAGGGAGGAGAGAAATGCTCCCCCCATCCATTTTGAGCAGCTTGAAGGGGTCCCACACGAACCCCAGCACCAAGAGAACCTGAAAATATTTCAATTTTCTCTGCTTTTAATGATTTTAAGGGTAGGCAGGGAAAGAAGACGGCATGCACAGGGTGGGGGGGAAGCACCGCTGCAGCAGCTGGTGTCAGAGGAACAAAAATGAAACCTCCGCAATAAATCCAGGCCCAAAAAGTCTCCGGTCACCTTGTCCATCCTGTCCCATCAGACACAGCCCCGTGTGGTGCCCCCTTTGCCAGCCCCACTGCCACATCCCATACAAAACCTTTTGCCTTTTCCCAGTGGTGAGACAGGAGGGAATGGGATGGGGAAGATCTGAGCCTCCTTCAAACCCCCTTCAAATGCCACAACCCTGCCTGTTCCCCTCGAGCGAGAGAAAGCTGCTCCTAAGGGCAGAGCCGAGGTCCCCGGTGGGACCCTCACTGTCCCCCTCACCCTGCTTTGCTCACTTTGTGCCAGTTCATCCCCAGCTCAGGATGCTCCTCTCTGGGGACTCCTTGTCATGACGGGTCCCCAGCCCCCTCCTCCAGTGCCCCCACAGAGCTCGCTGAGCCCCACAGGTCCCCATCACCCCCTGGGACCTCATCACTGCCTTGGAACCCCTCCCAGGGCCCCATCACCTCTTGGGATCCCCCTCCCGGGTCCACATCACTGGGATCACTCCCTGGTTCCCCCATCATCCCCTGGGACTCCCTTCCCAACCCCGTCATCTGGCACCTTTGGGACCTCCACCTCTCATTGTCCCCCTCCTCACCCCCTGAGACCCCCCGCCCCGGGCCCCTATCACCCCCTCAGACCTCCCCTCCCCTCTCTCCGGGCGGGTTCTCTGGGCTGCGGGCAGCAAAGGGTTACAGGCGGAGGTGCCGCTCGGCTCCAGCACCTGGGGGGGAGCAAGGGGGGATGGAGCGGAGTTTCGGAGTCTCCGCGCGGCAGCGGGGCGGGCGGGGGAGCCGCTCCCGGCCGGGAGCTGCGGGGCCACCGCGGGCCGGGGGGGACCCTGGGAGCGGCTGGGAAAGGGGGGCACCCCCTGCCCCTCGCTGACGTCCCCGGCTCAAACAGAAGGGAGGGAAAGGGAGGAAAAAAATAAAAACCCACCGCAAGGCTCTGGACATTCGCGATCCGCGAGGGCGGGCGGCACCGGCTGGAAAATGCATCTCGCTCGGAGCTGCATCCTCCTCCTCCAGGGGAGCCTCTGCCTGCTGGTGAGAGCTGGTGAGGGGGCTGGGGGGGATGATGGCAAAGGGACGGGGGGGGTGACAGCCAGGAACAACTCCCAAATCGATTTAACCCCCCGTTCCAGCTCCATTTCCATCCCTCTGTGCCCTGGGAAAAACACGCATCCGAAAACTTCTGCTGTTTTGCAGCAGGGAGCGGGTGGGCAGCGGGCGAAGACACCTCCTCGACACCCCAAAAACCTGCAGCGCCCCCGGGAGAGCTCGGGCAGAGCCCCACAGGCCGCCCCCTGCCCCGATTCTCCACTGCTCCCCCCGGCCGGGGGAACCCCTCGCATCCCGGGCACCAGGGTGGGCGCTGGGTGCCCAGGGCGACGGGGCTGCAGCCCCCGCAGCCCCCCGGGCACCCACAGCCCGGTAACCCCTCCAGGTCTGGGCTCATTTTGGGGACCCGAGGCTGGTGGCAGCTCCTGAGCGGTTGCAGAGGAGCCCACGATGAAGGCGAAGGACATCTCCCTGAGTGAGGACTCACCTCACTGCCCCTCCTGTTGCCACGCTGCTCCCTTGCTCCCCACACCTGGGCACAGTTTGGGGGGGCAGAAGAGGGGTCCATGGGATGTGCTGCCAGCAGCGAGACTGGGGTGAAGGCCACAAGGTGGGCACCCTCATCCCAGGTGTGTGTCCTGCCCCAGGAACCCTCTCCCCTCCGATGCCAGTCTCTGCCTGCAAAAGTGCCACTGCCAGACTGCTCCATCGGGGATTGAAACGCACCCATCCCAGCTCCTTCACCCATTGCCCGAGCAACCATGAGAGGAGAATGAGAGCAGGGAAAGCCAGTGCCAGCAGGGAAATCTGGACTACAGAGAGAAGGAGAGAGGGAAGGCAAGAGAAAAGGGAAATAAGGAAAGCAAGGATGGAAAAGAGGATGGAGGGGTCATGTCTGGAGAAGTGGGGTGACTTTGGAGAGTATGAAAGGCACCCATGGCCCATCTCTCACTCTCCACCATCGCTCTGTCCAGGTGATCTGTGGCCAAGGAGAATCAGGGAAAGGAGCAGAGCAACGTGAACCCAAGAGCAAGGAGAGAGCTCAAGTGCAGAAGATGAGAGGGCTGCTCTCTCCAAAGTCCCTGTTAACTCCAACCTTACTGCAGAACATGACTCTCCTGGACCTGGTGAGCAGCTCACGGGGGTTATGGGATATCCTGGACAACCTGTCCGAGCGGGACCATGCTCCACACCTCAGAGGACAAAGAGACCTGGGGTCAGCCTCAGGCAAGCTTAAAAAGATTTTTGGCTGGGGAGATTTCTATTCCAACATCAAGACAGTGAAGCTGAACCTCTTGATCACCGGAAAGGTGGTTGATCACGGCAATGGAACAGTCAACGTCTTCTTCCGACACAACTCTACCGGGCAAGGGAACATCTCCGTCAGCCTCGTCCCCCCCACCAAGGCAGTGGAGTTTGACCTGGAGCAACAGATCTTCATCGAGGCCAAAGAATCCAAAATCTTCAACTGCCGCGTGGAGTACGAGAAAGTGGATCGTGCCAAGAAGACCACGCTCTGCACTTATGACCCATCTAAGACCTGCTACCATGAGCACACCCAGAGTCACGTCTCCTGGGTCTGCTCGAAGCCCTTCAAAGTCATCTGCATCTACATCACCTTCTACAGCATAGACTACAGGCTGGTGCAGAAAGTGTGTCCCGACTACAACTACCACAGCGACGTTCCCTACTACCCCTCGGGATGACGCGCTCTGCCCAGCTCAGGACACCCCGGTGATGAGCGGGGGCTGGGGGGGCGGGGGGAGGGACGGGGATGGGTTTGTTAAGCAGGGGCAGGAGCGCCGAGGTCCCTGGAAACCAGAAGGAAGGAAGGAAGAGGTGGATTTTCCATTTTCCTCAAAAGCTCCAATGTCAAGAGGAGGAACCATAGGCCATGGGTACCGGCATCGCTAAACCTGTCCTGGATCCGTGAAGGCAGGGTCAGAAAACAGGACATAAACCCACAACCAGGACTCGCATTTCTCAGTGCAATAATGGATTTGCCTCGATCTTGGCCACATGATCCTAAAAGGTTGGTGGCAAAGGGGGCTCCAGCAGCAGGTCCCACAGCCTGGGTCTGGGGGGAGACCTCGGGGGGGGACACAAAGGCCCCTGATGTCCTCCATGGCTGTTAAGAGGTCCATGGGCAGCCGCGTCATCTCCCCCAGGTTGGAGCTCTGCAGCACTGGGAGCTGGAGCTGCATTTTCCCATGTCGGGATGCAAAGGGCTGTGGAGATGGAAGCAAGGAGCTGGGATGGGTGGGAGGGCAGAGAGGGAGCTTCCCGGGTGCCCCCTCCATGGCTCGCACCGGGCACCATGACACGGGGGGGGGGGGGGGGGTGTTCAGGGACTTGAAACTGTGGACCTGCAGGTAGAGAAACCCTGGTGGATTTGTCAAACCTGCTGACACAATACATGATTCATGTGTCTCCCCTGACACGCTGTGATTCATGCCTTTGCCCTTCATCTCGTCTGTGCTTCACAGCCCTGCCAGCTCCCCAGTGCCCGCTCCCGCCCCGGCCCAGCCACTCTCGGCTCCAAGCGCCACCGTTCCCCAGTGGAAAGGTGCTCACCCACCTGTGTCCGCATGTGCCAGTGGAGCTCTGGCTGTAGCAATTAATTTACTTTGAAGGAGAAAAAAAACCCAACCACACTGTCCTTGAGAGAGAATAAAGTTTGCACGGTGGCACCCAGCAGGTCAAGTGTTTTTACCGAGAGCAATCGCAGCCTCCTCAGGGGAGAAGGAAAATAAACGGTGGGGTTTGAAGGAGGGTCAGGGCTTCCCCGTGCCCAAACTCCTCTCTGTTCAGATGGCCTGAATTTAATTTGCCTCTTTCAGTACCTGGGTGCTGGGTCCAGTTTTGGGGTCTGCCAGGACTTGGATTTTCACCCGGATGCTCTGTTGCTCTTGCCCGTGCGTGGGCTCCTTCTGATGGGAATTCCCAGCCTCCTTCCCTTCCCTGTGCAGCCAAACCTTAGGGTCCCCCTCATGTGGGCATCTGCCCTCCTGCAGAGGAGGCCCAAAAGCCCCTCATTTTGCCCTCAAACTCCCCATCCCTAGAGCACCGGTGTAGCTCCAAAAATCCATTTACACCAACGAAACCCCAGCAGAGTTCCAAGGCGGGGATTACAAGAGCAGCTTTTGTGCTTCAGCCTTCACAAGTCAAATTCCTCCTCCACGGCTCGGAGAGAGGTTTGCTGGCTGCTGGTGAAGTTTCATTACGTGAGCTTTTACATTTCAACAGTTCCAAAAGACATGGAGCAAAGAAAGCCTTTTAGTGCAGTAATCAATGGGAAGACTTCTACTCTGTGAACACACAGTTTAAAATGCTCTGAGAGCACGGTTTGAGAGAAAAACAGGAGCAATAGCTGTACTGGGAGGGAAAAATCCCTCCCAGAGCCCTGTGTTCCCCAAGGGTTCATGCTTGCTTAAAGCAAAGAACACAAAAAGCCACAATAAACCCCTTTCTGCCAGCAAGAAAACAAACAGAACTACCACACACAAAAGTTGCTCATTTGGAGAAATTTCAGACAATTGCCACTTGAAGAACCCGAGCAGGGAACCAGGCTACAAAGGATGCTCCATTGTCAAAAGTGATGTGGCAGCGCAGTTACTAGGAGACCAGGCCGGGCCATTATTCGGGCTGGGGAGAAGAGGCTGCCTGGGAGCAGAGTCACAACCCCTGCTCAGAAGAGGATTTCACTGAGCTGGAGGGCAAACAATACATGAGAACAAAAATCCCCCCCCCAGTCAGCCTGCCCTTAACCCCCCCGTGCTCCTACGCGGTGCCAGGGAGAGCCTTTGCACCGACTCCTTTGGTGAATTTCCCCTCGTTAGAGGCTGGGTCGAGGGGGCACCTGAGCGCGTTCCGTTTGTAGCTTGCGATTATTCGCTCCGGCTGTGCCGTGCGGTGGAGGTTTGGCCACAGAGTTGTTTCTGCTCCTCGAGTGGAGGAGTTAAATCCCTGCAACTGCCTCCGCTGCAACATCACCCGAGGAACCCAGGTTTAACTCCTTTCCCCATTAGCAGACAGGCATAAAATAGATTGGGGGGGGGGGAGCTAAAATTTCTCCAAATGAAGCTCCACGAGTCGCAAACTCCGTTACAAATGAAGCAGCGCGTGATGACTGTGGAAAGCAGACTTCAAAACTCCTCGGTGACACCAGGGTTCAGCCAAGTCCCACACAAGCGTTCGCACCAGTTCTGCAATTAGAGCCCAGCTCCATTTGTAAAGCGCAGCCCCTCATCATCTCAGAGAACTCCAGCTTTGCCTCCAAAGCAGGAAAAGCCCTGATGGGAACCACTTACGGCTGTCATCCACAGCCACCAGCAATCGGGCTCCATCTCCAGTAATTAGCTCTCTTTATTTTGTTAATATTTTTTCTTCTTCCCCACAAAAATCCCCCTGATTTAAATTTCATGAGCCTCCCAGCCATGATGCCCTGCGCCTTCAGAGACCGGCTTCCCAGACCCGCCGGCTCCACCCTCCCCCCAAAGACAATCAGCAGCCCCTGGACATTAATTGCACTCATTACCGCTGGTGGGGACCAGTTGATCCGGGCTCCCCAGCACCAGGATTAGGTGAGACAGAAAAAGGCCAGGAGCCAATGGATTTTCTGCAGGAATACGGCCACACGGCCACATCTCCACAGCTCTTCATCCCAGGTGGTGGATCCCATCCTATCCACCTCCTCTGGTTTGAAGGACAGAAGTGACAAGACTTCCACTACCTCCCTTACAACACTGGTTGACCTTCGAGTCATTTTCCCATCAAGACCATTTTCCCAACTTTGCTCCTTTGGTATTTTTGCCCTATATTGTGAAAAAAAAATTCAGACTAATCAGACTAATCCATGTGGTTACTGGGCCCTCTTCTCCCTTTGGAATCCTCCAAACTAGACCTTGTTTTTCTACCCTTTCCTATTTACCACATCCAAAAGCCCAGCAGCAGCCTCAGACTCCAGTGAGACTCGTGGCCAATTGTCACCTCAATGTGCTAATGGATTACTCCAGGATTTCGGGAAGGACAAATCTCACAGGAAGGTAGGATTTAATGCAAGGGTGGCACAACCAGATCCCTCTCACCACTGTGACACCTTCACAGCATCCATTTCCCTCAGCTCACAGTCAGGTAGGTTTTTTCCTAAGCACAAACGTTTTTTGGCAGGTTCCAGCCAGGATCTCGAACAAGGAAGTTTGCCCATGAAAAGTCTCCAGACAAAGGAATGAGAAGCAAAAGGTTATTGGCACAGGAGCCCTGCTTTTTGTGAGAACTTCTGTGCATTGCAGAGATGCCAACCCTTGAGGTGCTCACCAGGATTCGCAGCTGGAGGAGCTCCCGGCACGGTGGCAGCCACGGCCATTCGGTTACTCAAGAACTTCCATCTCCCAGAGGAACAAACAATTGGCTTAATAACAGACACCCACCCCCCCCCCCCCAAGTGGTATTTCTAGATGCTCAGCTGTCACACACTGATACCAACCTCCATTTGTGTTAGATTTCCTGATCTCTACATCAAGTTCACTTGACGTCCATCCCAAGATTTCCTTTATGGAGTTTTTAGGCTGGTGATACCACAGTTCCTGCAGCCGGGTGAGTGCGTGATGGGTTGCTTGGAGGGCACTGGAAACTCCAGGCCTTGACATCTCTGTTGCTCCTGCTTTTTGTGTCCCACCCAAGCCTCCAGCACAGCTCCCATAACATACCTTGCTGCGACAAACCTGCCCCTTATATCCCTAAGCCAAACTGCCGAGGTTCAGCCTCACGGAGGGAATCCTGACCCAAGTGCTCTCACAACACAAACACACTTCACCATTTCATGCCCAAAGTACCCAAAGGCCAACAGAGCCTTGCTGGGCTCTGGCTCAGAAGGGCAGGGCTGGGTACGCACAAGGCTGCTCTTTACAGAGCAGGTATGAATCAGCCCGGCCTTTATGCTCATAATCCTCCATTTCAATAGCCATAGGTAGCTCCTGGATGCATTTACATTGCCGTTTCTCTTGCTTTTCTGGGCATATAAAAGCAATTTTGGATGTGATTTTGCTGTTATGGCCACCGCCAGCCCAGCACCACGCTGAGCGCAGCGCGACGGCGCTTGCCCAAGATTGCGGGACAGGACAAGAGGCAGAGCCCGGGCAGCGCGGGCGCCAGGGGTCCTGCTCCAGACCTCGGCCCCCACCTCCCCCAGGAGCTGATGAGCCTTTCAAGTCCTCTTGAAGTCTCTTCACCGCCGCTCTGTGTCATCTTCCCTTTGCTACAGGAAGAGTTTCTCCTCTTCCAGACCACAATTCGCGGTGCCAGCACAAGCTGTGCTAAGGACAGACATCTCGTTCTCCAAGTGATTCAAGGATCTTAATTCCTGGGCATAAATCCCGACTGTGCTGTTGGCTTTTCTGATCAACTTAACCACGTTACCCCAGGCCTTTGTCTAGTCTGCCTTATCTCTCTTTATAAAGATAATATTCATTTGCCTTCTGGGGATGGAGTGAGGCTGCACAATCGCCAAGTGCTCTGGAAATCCTCCACTGAAAGGGGAGGCAAGCAGGAACAATTATTCATGAAATCTCCAGTGTTATGACTTGTTATTACACACAGTAGACTAAAAATGCAAGTGGGCTGAATGCATCATCTATTTGATCTAAGAATTATTACAGTTTTGCCAATTAGACCCAGAACCCAAATACAGCCGCTTCCCTCCTCCTCCTCCCGCGCCCCTGCCAGCGCCTGGCACCAGCTGCCATTTCATAAACACCATCTTCCTCTGCTTTCAACAAACTCCAAAAGCAGCAGGTCCCTGATTGTTTTCCCTCCAATTAATGGCAGAGTGCACTGCTCTCCCAGAAAGAAGCTGCAACTTGTGATGTCACATCACGGCAACAACCGCTCGCCCGTCGGCGGCATTTTCTGCCCAAGGGAGCTCTGCCGGGCGGGTGGATGGGTGAGAGCAGCACCCCTTGGCACCCCCTCCCCAACCCTCACCTACCTGAGAGCGTCGAACACCGTAGCAGCTCGAGGGATGGGGCTGGGGGGTTAAGCAACCGTGCTGCTCTGCTGCTCAGAGCACGAGTGGCAGGACGGCAGCGAGCCAAGCGCCGGAGGAAGAGGGCAATCTGCTCCCTTAGGGGAGCTCGGCTCGAACACGCTGTTCTGCAGAACAAGGCCTGAACCTCCTGATGGGAAGCAAGGATTTACTTTTGCCTGAGAGGTTTCCAGACCTACCAGCGCACCCATCTGCTGCCCAAATGTCTGGTTTCCATTAGGCTTGTGCCTAAAAATGTAGGAGGGAGATGTGATCAGTAACCCCTTCTCCTCCGGTCCCCCAGGGTCACCACTCACAGAGGGGTTTGCTGTTTGCCAGGCCGGAGCAGATCTGCTGCCAGGCAGCTTGTGGTGAGGGTTTCCTCCCATGTTCAATTGCAAACAAAGAGACGAGGGGAGTTGGGTACAAGAATAGCTTTTTTTTAAAAAAAAACCCAGAAACATTCCCATTTCAGTGCTGTACAGATAATCCAGAATTACTTGGGTTGCACAAAATTATCTGAGAGCACTGGGGTGTGGGGGTGGCTGCATTCGCAGCGCTCTGCCCCATGCGTGCACCAAGCAGGGTTGAATTAGTGTTTGTAGCCCAAAGAGCTCTTTGGTGGCCCAGTTGAGACCACAGCGCTGAGCTGGGCACAAGGAGCCCTCCCTGCAAGTGGAATTGGGGATGAACCAGTACCCAAGGCTGCAGGAAAAATCAGTGCAAGGCAGAGTTAACCAGGTCATGGAGAACTGTCTGATGCTCACAAGAGATGGTCCCAAGTGACTTAACAAAACGGATGGGGGGAGGAAGAGATTTTGGGGGAATAATGGTCCAAACCGAGGTTCACAGCAGAGCTGCCTGAGTGTCCATCCCTGCCCTCTCCCTTCAGGAGAAAGAGAAGCTGCTGCAGCGCTCGGGCAGCTTTGCAAACCACCCCCTGCTCTCTAAAATCAAATCAAATCAAATCAAACAAAATACAAACCCCACACAGGCACAAAGCAACCGCTCATTCTGTAACAAAACCACCCCCAAAGCCAGCGCTCCCCAAGCCTTTCGGGAGCCTCGGCGCTGCCTTCCGAGCCATGCTGGCACCTGGCACCTGGCTGCTGGCAAGGCTGAGCCGCGCTGTCAGCGTCTGCAGGATCAGAGAGTCCCCCGGGAGCAGAGGCCACAGCACCGGGCGCGCGGCGCCGAGCGCGCTGACAGCGCTCACAGCGTTACGGCCACATCCACCGGCGCCTCGGCAGGAGAAGGAGAGAAAGAAAGGGAGAGGTGGAAGATACAGGGGATGAAAAACACCAGAATGAGAATTCAGACCAAGAAAAAGAGAAACCTGTCAAAGAGGAGGACAGGAATGGAAAACTTGTCCGGCTCCTTCAAATCCCATCAGACCCCAACTCCTCTGCAGAGAATTCCCAATTCCAACTGCATCAAACCCCACACCTGCTTCCGCTAAAAAATATGCTAAATAATTCAGTTTTCACTCGTGTGCTCTCGAGCTGCAGAATCCCCCCGGCTCCTGTCGCTTTGTGCAGTTTCAGGGGGAAGGCAGGAAGGGGCCAGGATGAAGGGAGGGGAGGTCGGTGTCCCCACGCGCTGGTTTCTGGTGCTGCTGCTCCGCCGGGCGGCGTGGAGCCCGAGCCAGCGCGGTGGCTGCGACACACGGGGAACAGGGATGGGCCACATACAGGATAAAGGCAGGGAGAAGGGAGGGCTGGCGCGTTTTCCACCTGCCAGGCTTTTCTGATGGGTGGCAGATGTCTCTGCTTTCAAACCACATCAGGAAGCGCCTGCTTTCATCCAGACTCCTCACTGGGAAATTTTCCCACAAGGGGAAAAAAATGTCTCCTGCGGCGCCGGCAAAGCACCTCAGCACCAGCTGTAGGACCTCATCCTGCTCCTCCCACTCCTGCCAATCCTTCCAGAAGGCCGATGGCCTCACGCCTCACCCGGAGCCCGCTGTGTCTTCAAAGTAGTTTGAGGACACATGAGTGCTTTTTATAAACCTTCTGGAACTGCAGCCTGATGACACTGACTTTAACTACCACATTCTCTCTTCCTGCCTCCAGTATTGGACATCGCCCCACTGAGACACCCAGCACAGTCTTCAGTCACTATCGCTGCCACCCTCTGAGAGCTTAAAAATATTTACACTCAAACCCAGCAGGTTTCTCAGCTCTGGGAGGAAGCACAACCCTTCTCACATCTCTGGTTATCCCACCAGCAAGCACTGCTCACCTTGCAGGTTTTATTTGTGTCTCCTGGGCTCCCTGGCTGTGCTGGCACTTTGTCACAGGAAGGCGGATATTTGCTTCTACTGTCGGTGACCAGCGCTGTGTTTGCAGCCTCTGTTATAGCAAACACGGTGTCTTAATTAAGAGACTTGTTGGCTTGCTGAACTCAGACAGATGGGATCTTAATTCAATTAGTATATTTTAATTACCTATTATAGTAGGACTTTAAAAAAAAATGGACATGAGTGAAAGGACTGATAGCTGCTCAGAAAACCCACCACACACTTATCAATGATGAGCAGCAAGAGCAGCACACTCATTTCTTTCTGCCACTCCTCACCCCTAAAACCAGCTGAATTTTATCTGCAGCTTTGGAAAATTTGCCCGATCTCTCCCCTTATGAAAATAAAGAGCAACAAGTTCTGAAGTGGCAAAATCAGTTGAAAAGGGGATGCCTGTGTGTTAACCCACGTCCTCCAACACCTCCAGCCACTGCAGGTACCCTGAAGTAGTTCTGCTTTACAGACCACAGCCTGCCAGTTAATGCCAGTAAAGAGGATGAATCCAGTTCAAAATTATCCCTGTCTTGGGACACAAGGATGTGCCAGGGTATTTCTTCTGGTTCTCTTCTAAGAAAAGCCCTACAGAAACAGATCATGGGGTCCCTGAGGAGTCTCCTCTCCCTGCCACTGAGTCGAGACAGCAAGGACAAGCCCACCCTTAGGAGGTGCCGATGGAAGAAATCTCCCACAGCCACTATTTTGTGAGAAATCCTCCTTCTGAGATCTGTTTCCATCACACAGGGCCGTTTGTCTCTACAGATGGAACTAAATTTTGGAAAAATACCCCCCTTCTGGTTGGAAGAGGGTTATTCCATCCCCAATGCACCAAGAGCACGAGCCGCTCTCGGAGGACACAACTCCCCATTTACACTTTTATGATCAAAAGGGTGGGCTTGGCATTCTGGTTTTTTTATTTCTATTTTGGGAATGAAGTTGGAAAAACAGGTGGAAGCAGCATTTAAAATCGCTTAAACCCCTTTGACCATGAGATGTGGCACTACTGCATGTTTGCAGCATCCAATAAACCTTTGAAAACCAGGTACTGCCCAACTGTTTCCTTGGCAGCTCCCGAGCCGTGCATCCACTGCCAAGAACAGCACGAGCACAGGGAGTGGCAGCGCAGGCGTCCCCAGCTCTCCCAGGCCAACAAACACAGAATAAACACAAAGACCCTGTCCAGCACAGCTTTGTGTCGAGACTGCAATGGTGGAGCCCGGGAGCGTCACAACCGACTGCTCCTAGGAACCTGTTTTTAATAGACCTCTGTCCATTAAGGAAAAAATAGGTAGAGTCAAAAGATGGTGAAGGTTTGATGTTTTGGGTTGTTTTGTTGTTGTTTTTTTAAAAACAACTCAAGAGGTCTGAAAAATAAAGCATTATTGCACACACTATCTGTACTTAAACGCAGCCTATCCATCTTCTGGTCACCAAGCTCTCCTCTTCACGTTGCCCTTTTACACCCACACAGGTTTTGAACAGCACCAACACCTATTTTAAGTACCGAGTGCCTGCTGACCAACAGGACAAGTCACCTTTTGCTGCACCAAACCCCACAGGTTCCTCTCACGGTGCTGCAGGCGGAGCAGAGGGCTGAGCAGCACCGAGTGCCGGTGCCAGGACCAGAGACACAACTGGAGCCACCAGGTAAAACAGCTGCAGCTTTTATATCCACAGCGTTTCACCCCCAGGGTGCTGCCAACACCCACCCGTCCCCAGCAAGCCCTGGGTATGGGCATAGCTGGTACACGGAGCGGCGTCGCAGCGGCCGTGGGTCCCGGGCATCAGGGAGAAGGCATTTCTGTGATTCAATTGGAGAACGACGCTGTCAGAGAGCACATGGACAAGATCTAAGAAGCCACTCATCAATATAACACCAGCACCACCACTCAGGTCCTACAGCCCAGCTCCACGCCTCGCTAAAGAGCCCACAGTAACTATAAACTCACGGAATGATGCGTTTTAGAAGTCCCAGCAGCCCTGGAATGGGATGGAGTTATTGCTGTGGTGCTGAAAGGAAGGGAAAGGCTTATTTAAACATTTACCGTATGCAAAATGCCTCTTCTTCCCTTGCCTTTTGAGGTTTCAGCACCTAGAAATAAATCTGGCTCATTAAAGAATACTTGGTTTTGTTTACAGGCCCCAGCTAAGCAATGCCTGCTACCTAATTCAGGTTTTACCATCTGGCACATCACATTAGGAATCAAATCTGCAAGGTGGCTTAGGTTTTATTATTTCTCTTCTGTTTTTTTTTTTAACTTAGGAGAATCTGAGCTGGGAGTGACATCACACCTGGTAGGGGGGAATAAAGAAAAGGCATTTTAATTTCACATCCTCTAGAGAGAGGAATGCTTACAGCCCACCAGAGCATCTCCTGCTCACTTGTGTCTGGATGTTTTGTAGCCGCCAGCGGTGGCTGCGAACAATGGAGTTACTGCTGCCCCTCCAAAGGGCACACACGGCGCGGGAATCCAATCCCCAGTACACGGAAGCAAACGTGCAACGAAATACTCACATCCCAGTGGCACAGAGACACAGGCACTGGGACTGGATGGTCGATGTAGGACCCTTCCAGCAGAAAATATCCTATCCTCTCCTACCCAATCCTATCCAATTCAATTTTGTTCTGTTCAATCCTTACCAATCCAATCCTACCCCAGACTAACTCTGAGGCTGCTGCCAGGTGACCATCCCATTCCAACCCCTCACTATTTCCATTAAGCACAGCAGGCCAGCGAGGCACAATCATTTCCTCACCCCAGTTTGTCATCTCTGCTGTACAGAGTGCACAGTAGAAGCCCTTCTCCCTAAATCCACAAACACAGGCTGCAAAGAGGAAAAACGCCAGGCTGGCAGCTCTCTCCTCACCAGCACTGGCTGGTTTGTCCTTGCAACGGGGGTGAAACCCCTGATGAGGCTCCACCAACCGCCGGAGCTGGCTGCGAGCTGCCATGTGGCCACAAACTGAAAACTCCACATCCTGCTCAGCTATTTTTGTCGAGTGTTTTGTTGTTTGGCGAAAATTCAATAATAAGCAATAATTTTGCCAACGCCACCTGCCTAGAGGAGCGAAAAAAGTTAGTGGGAAAGAAAGGGAACGCGGACAAACTGCAATGCAGCAACAGCCAGAATCAACAGTGGGAAACTCTTCCCAACTCTGAACAAAAAAAGCAACCAAAACCCTATAGTCCTGCTGTTAGGAATGAAATAAGTAGGTGTGAACAGGAAAAAGGACCCACCCCAACTGTGAGATGTGATAATCTTAAGTTGTTAACACTTATTCTGGTTCCTATTACCATGTCGAGAGTAAGAAAAATCTCATGGAAAGCATTCCAGCCATCACATCAGACATGGCAGTGAGGATCCAGTCAGACACCCGGGCAAGGATGTCGTCGCCGCGCTATGAAATACCGAGGCCCAGCACACCCACTGCCCCCGCACCGAACCAGCTCCCCATCTGAGGAGCTTCCAGCTCTGGTTGGGTTTAAATGACTCAAAATGCCCATGGGTAACCCCCTACGCCTGCCACGAGACTTCCCGAAGAGGAACGACAGCTTGAAAACAGTTTCCATTTGTTCGTTTTCCTCCCATTACTCCTCAATGAGCAACCCCTGGCTGTTTCAAGGCTCAGAAAGCTTCGTTAGCAGCTCGGTACAAGCATCTGAAGGGTTCTTGTCCTCATCACTGCTCCCCAGCGGCAAGAGTCAATGATTTGCTCTTCAGTTCCCGCTCAGATTCCAATGGCAGAGCTCAGAGCAACATTCCTGCGTTGGGGTTAGAGACAAATACTCCAGCATAACCCAGGACATCCTTTCCCTTCCCGAGAAGCGTTCCAGTTCCCACCCAGTTTATCATCCACCATCTCGATTAACCACTTCTCTTTTTTTTGGCCATTGATGCTTTTCAATTATTCAGAGAGGCCGACATTTCCTACCTCTCCTGCCTGTGATTTTTCATAATTTGATGGAATAATTGCCATCCTCTCTCCATCCCTCCCCAATTCACCCCATCAATTAACACATCTCCTCAAGTGATTTTAATAATTCAGTCTCAGAGACAAGGTCTAATGTATCAAGCAGGAAGAAAATGCAAAA
The DNA here is from genome assembly GCA_033558185.1 of Dromococcyx pavoninus. Classification (NCBI taxonomy): domain Eukaryota; kingdom Metazoa; phylum Chordata; class Aves; order Cuculiformes; family Neomorphidae; genus Dromococcyx; species Dromococcyx pavoninus. The sequence goes on from JAUMJL010001913.1 coordinate 79,941, forward strand.
TCCAACCCAAAACTTCATCCAAAACTCATCAGATTTTCCTTGCCTGGACTCAGCCCAGCAAACTTCAGCCGGGTTCAAAGCCCACCTCCTCCTGAACTGTTCCTGCCTTATTTATCACATGTATTTTCCAAAAGCCTTCCAGGTCACTGCAATTATTTTCCCAGCTATTTCATTGGCTGCCATGTTTTTTTTTCCCCTGCTGTCTCCCAGTTTCCTTGGCCCATGTGGCCCAAGCTGGCCCTTGTCTGCTGGACCTCTTCTTGCCGTGCTCCCACCAGCAGCTTTAACATTGACTTTAAACATAAATACACATGAAATGGGAACTGCCAAGGCAAACTTTGTGGCAGCGGGTCTGGAATTGCAGCCAAAGCTCCAAGTGGGCAGCAGGTCAGAAAGAAAAGACTCTGTAATGAAATGTCTTCATATGAGATTAACCAAAAAAAGTCATTAGAAATAACTGAGTTAAGCACCACGAGTTAAATGGCCACCGTGAGCGAAAGGAAAACTGCTCTGCCTGAGCTGACTGAACAAGATAATTATTTTAGGAAAAGCCTTTTGCAAAATAAATTGCACAGAAGCTGAGAACCCTTCTGAAATGAAGTTTTAAGGAAAAAAAAAAATCTTTGGTTCCTTCAAGGAAGTGGAGGGGGGAAAAGAAAAAAAGGGGGAAAAAAAAGGAGCTGGTATTGTCCCCTTAAGAGCAGTTTGAGCCCCAGAACAAAGGCAGCAAGAGTTTCAAAGCGCAGCAGCTCTCCCCACTCTGCTGTTTGTTCTGCGCAAGCAGACAAGCTGTTTCCTTTCATCTGGAAAAACTCAGACAATAAGAAAAACACCTCCATAGAATCCGAGTCTGTGGTAACAAAGCCCAAGGGGCAGCCAGGAAGAAATTCTCTGGCCAGCAAAATGTATTTGGTGTTTGGATGCTCAGCAAGAGCCAGGTCCTCCGGGCTGTCGGGCACGGGCGCAGCCCTGGCTGCCGGAGGAGGTCAGGGATCCACTCGGGTGATTCCTCCTTCCCTGGCCCCCAGACACAACTGCAGCCTCACAGGTCAGCACAAAAGCGAGCGGAGGAAGCAGAAGCAGGAGCGGGGAGATAATGGGGAGAAGGAAGCACATGAAAGACTGCACAAGGGGATGAAACGTCTCTCTGCGACACTGTAAGGAGGGGGAAGAGAAGGAATTGAAAGCAGAAGTGCAGGGTCCAACCCAAACTCTGGATCCGGACCCGCGGTAACGACGCTGCGGTTCAGAAGGCCCATCAGAAAATGTGGCTCTGAAATATTGTTTTGATGAATGTGCCATCTCCTTGTGGAATTCAAATCTCCAACTGTTCCACTGGCATGGCCAGCTCTGCAGCAACAACACATGCCACAGATTGGGAGTTAACTGGAACTGCATCTCGGCGCGGGGAGGGGAGGCTGTCGGTGGGAGGTTTATGAACAGTATGCTCCGGCTCTGATGTCGTTATCACCAGATGGCTTCAGCTGTACCAGTCACAATCAAAAACACACAACAAAAAAAAGTGAAGTTGACAAATAAATCATTAATTCACCTGCAACTGGAGCAATCTGAACAAGTCGCCTCCTTCGCAGGTCTCATTTCAGCGCTTCCATGACAGTGCTTCCTGCACAGCTCCTGCCTCTGTGGGAAGGGCTGGGACAGTCGAGCCCCACAAGATCATTTCCCCACAGATATCTCCCCGTCCTCCGGGGAATGAGGCTGCCAAACCTAAACTGCCTTCCATAAACACCTCCCCAGAGAAGGCTGAGGTCAGGCCATGCAAACACCTGTTTAGGTTCTTCCAGGCACGCCTGCTCTGCACAGCAAGGCCGCACCACGGCCGCTCCCCCTGCAGCCAGTCGCTACCGTGTGAGGATGAACGCTTCCGTAAACAATGCCGCCACGGCAGCATAATCAGACAGCTCTGAGCACTCAGACAACTTCTGCAATTACCTGGCATGGAAGCTCTCAGGTCTGCACGCAATTCTAAGCTGGAAATGTCCATTTTGCGTTCTGACAGAGTCCTGGGGAGAACCTCGTTACGACCAAACGCTCTGCTCACCTAAAAGGAAATGCACGCTAAATCCAATATAAAAGGACTTTGTGGTGTTGGAGTGATAAAGGCAATGTGGGAATTTGTGAGCCATGTAAAAGGCAGGTGTTACTCCTCAGAGGGGCGTGTTTATGAGGAAAGTCTGGTGGGGAACACAAAAAAGGGCAGGGACCCCCTCACGAGTCACCCTGGATACAAACACCAGAAGCTCGATCCAACACCGGAGCGTGTGACAGGGATTGTCCTTCACACAGGGGACAAGAGGCCGCGAGACAAGTTTGACAGCAGAGTGAAAAACCAGAGACAGCAGATCCCCATCGATTTCCTAGTCAGAACAGAGTTGTTCTCTGCAATCCATGACGTGCCCTGCCCAGCCACCTTGTGATCGGATCAATGTGCCGCTGCCCTGGGGCTGCGCGTTTCAATCCAACCTCCCTGGAGATGTGGGTGACAGTGACACAAACGGATGGGGTTTGTCCTACTCGGACACCCTCAACGCTATGAAGAGGCCGTTTGTGCTTCCCACTCCAGAGCAGGCACAGGTACAGGGAAGGACGAGTGCTCAGCTTCAGGCTGCTATTATTAAACCAAATGCTCTCCAGTATTTAGGAAATACCTGCTATGAGAAATAAACCAGGTCTGCATCACAATTTTGTGTGCAACATTCCTTCACCAACCCCACTGGAGCTCCAGGAACAGCACACCACTATCAGCACCTGGCATCCGATAGAGCCAGTTTAGAACTGGGAAGTCTTTAAAATGGAACAACAAAAAGACAGCAGATACCACACCGTACAAAATAGTAATTATTTATATTTTCAAAAAGAAAAAAAGTTACCAGCTATTTTGAAACTTCTTCCCTGTAAGAAGAGTGACTAATAGAAAGGAACAGGACTGGCTCCTATACAGTCAGCAAGTCAGGTACAAATAGTTGTTAAGAATCATTTAGCGACTCAGGACAGGGACTGGTGACGCAACGTTCAGGTACAATAAAATTTCTCTTTTTTTTTTTCTTTTAAAAAGGGGGAGGAGGGAAATGAAGCAGGGAAAAATGCCAAAAACACTTCCCACAATATCTAAAAACAGTAACCGTTGTTTTCGTCAGACAGCACGCTCCGGATCAAGGGGTTTCTAGTCCTTTCAAAACCAACACGGACTCGCCAAAGGCTGCCGCCAGCCTGCGTGCATCTCCCTGCACACAGCACTTTCGCTTGCCCCTCCCCTGTGTTTTATAAAAGGAGGGTATTTGTTTTTTTCTCTTTTTTTTTGCAATTAACATACAGGTGCTACTAACGGAGAAACCGATCTTCTTGTTGCTGGATGTCAATAAGGAGTTACACAAACGTCCAGTTTTTAGCTCAGCTGGAAGGACTTAAATTCTCTTTTTTTTTTTTGATATAAATACTACTGGAGCTCCCATCAGGTACGTACTTTCCAGAACCCCACTGGAAATTCTTTTTAACCCTCCAACGCTCTCCAAAGCTAAAATGTCCTCTTGCTCCAGGCATCTGACGGTCTGTTCTGTGCTGCCAGATGCAGAGACGTCGTTTACCCCAGCACCACCGCTGGGTTATTCCGACTCGGGCCGGTGCCTAAACCGAGCCCCGTACTTAATTGACTCAGCCAAGTCGAAGGGAACACACAGACGATGCAGCGACAGGGATTCATTAGGTTGAACAGCCCCAGAGCCCCAGGCCCACCCTCCCCCCTCTCCCCAAGTTACTTGGTGCTGTTTTAAAAAGTCTGGGTGTCACGAAGCAGTCTCTTCCCCCCAACAACAGAGTAAAAGCTCCACAGATTTCGCTGTCTACCTGGTGGTCAAGGTTACAGCAGCAACAGCTGATGCTGCTTCCAGAAAAACACGGGGCGGTGCGACAGAGAGGACTTTAGGATTGCTTCAGTCGCTTACGTGGGGGACCCAGAAAGGGGCACTGTGCGGAGGCCAGAGAGCGATACGCCTCAGCCACCAAGTGGGGATGCGACACTACCATAGACTTCCAGCCCGAGGTCTCCATGACGTCGGAAGCGTGACTAGAAACAAGAGAGAACAAACCGGAAGTTATCAACCGGGGATAACAAGGATTCGCTAAACAGATTCTTTCCACGTGCCCGAGAAACCTGACATTTTCAGTGCTGTTTTTAGGATCACTCTGGATCCGTGCTGGGTGTCCTTTGTGCAGACAGCACACTTGGCTCTGCAGGCACAGAGCTGGACGGTCCTCAGCTGACGGATGATGCCAGGTGGGGGACAGCGGGAACGCAGCACTTATCCACACTGACTGCTCAGCACAGGCATGTTTAAAATCAATACAAGAAGTACTGAGAAAAACTGCATTAACTGATAAATAGGACTGAAATGTTTCCTGACATCAAAGTAGATGGTAGTTGTTTTACATCTACTGAAAAGTCTGTTACAAGCTGTACTGCCTGAAAGTTCTTGTGATCTTGGGAAGACCCAGCACAGCTCACAGACAGCCCTGCTCTACGCTCTGAACAGTCCCAGCAGGACAGGACTCATCTGCCCTCAAGGGATGACAGAAAAATGAAGCATCATGATGGGAGAACTAAAAAAAAAAAAAACCCACAGGAGAATAATCTCCCCTGTACATGAAGGTTTGCAGTTCGCGAGCCCTCCTGCTAACAAAGAACCCTTTCCTCTGGATTTGTGGAACTCACTAGTTAATGAAGTCCACGGCCTGAGTTTTCAGCTGATCGGCGCTGTGTAGGTCGGCCAGAATGAGGATCTCAGCTGCGTTGTCCACGGAGAGGTTACTGCACAGGGCGTCCTCACACATCACCTTCAGGCGTTCCAGCGCGTACTGCAAAATACAGCGAAGCACACTCACAGGGAAGGAAACGCCTCGCCAGGCCTGACGTGAAGCCTTATCGTGCTCCTCCACTCCTCAGAACTGAACTATTCTACCAGACTGAACAGACCTTTTTGCTCTACGTGTCGCAACTGTTCTCAAAGAAGTGGTGACCAGCAAAAGGTAACAGGAGAATCACAGTGCACCCACCCTGAGCAAAAGCAACGGAGAGGAGCCACACTCACCACAGCTCAGGCTCACTGCTGCGGTGCTCATGCTGGGAAATGAGAATTTCAGCTGAGTCCTCAAGGCACAGAAGGCTAAAGCAGTATCTTCATTCCCACTCTATCACTGCATATCAGTGCTCCCTGGCGTCAAAGGGGAGGCCAACCACAGAATGGTTTGGGTCAGAAGGGACCTCAAAGCCCACCCAGTTCCACCTCCCACCAGATCAGGGTGCTCCAAGCCCCATCCAGCCTGGCCTGGAACACCTCAAGCTATCTAACAGCGACTGTTCCATGGCTGTTCCTGTGACACCGAGGCAGTTGTCTCTCCATTCCTTTGCCACCAATAACCAGCACGTCAAGCCCTGCCTTGCTCAAGTACACGCTACCAGGTTAACACTAAAACGTTAAACAAATGACTTCTGCAGCTCTGCAGCTGGAGACAAACTCTCACAGCACGTCTGTAACGCCCTGGCAAAAGCTCTGTTCTAGTGTCACATTCTCAATCCAAGAGATTCTACCACTCCATTGTGTGTTTGCCCCAATGTTTTTCGGATCCTAGGGTTGGACAGTGTCAATGGTTTGAGAATCCAAAGGGCATGCTCAGAAGAAGAGTGCTGGCCAACAGACTTCATACTGCTTTCAGCACTTCAGTCAATACTGAAACACACAGCAAGGCCAAGATTTTCAAAAGCAGCACAGAGCTCAGAAAGGTCAAAATGCAGAAAATTCCAAGCCACTCATCATCAAGAAATGAAACCCAAACCCCAAACTTCAGCCTTTTAGAAGATCTTAGCTGGGCAGTGAGAGCCTGAGATACGCCTGAAAAATCTGGGTCTGTGTGATCTGATTGCAGGGTCTGCAGCTCTTCCGATGAAACAAACTCTATTTCAGTAGTTCCGAATAGTCCAGATCCCATGAATACATTTCACAGGATTAGGAGAGGAGTCACTTCTAAGGCAGCCCTCGTGTGAGTAATTACATTAGCACTACAGAAACCAGCCCACAGAGCAGACACAGGGAAGGCTCCTTCACGCTGTGACTTCAAACCAAGTGACACTTCTGGAAAAAATAACCCTCCAGATTGTTAACTTTTTTTTATCTGACAAAACTGGATTTGAGAGGGTCCTTCACACTGTTTACAGGGCTTTTGGGGACAACTTGGAGGTGACATGATACACAAGCTCTCTAGTGTGTGAGGCCACATTCAGAAGAGATACTGGATTGGTAAGGACTGGCCCTCAGCCTGAGCAGAGCTGGGTGCAAGCTCGTGCACAACAACGGGAGCACCTGCAGTATGATGAGTGCTACCACTGCAAATGGATTTCATATTCCAATTGAGACTTTCACCCCATTATGATTAAATCTAAACAAATAATTTTAGATGATAAAAACATATGTTCACTTAAGACTCAGCGGTAACGATTGCTGCAGCTGAGGCACAGCACTTGTGGCCAGGACAGTTTTCTCCCACCATAACATCCAAGGAGACAAATCAAATCCACTTTTTCAACCTGTATTCGCAGCAAAACCTGTTTCAAATGCGGGGCAAGCCATTAGTTTATGTTATTGTCTCTCAGTAGCTTAAAACGCAGCAAACGAAGCTTAAAATCATTACTCTTGTAAATTGAATATTCTCCTCCACGCATGCACAATCTTTATTTCGATTTTCACCACTCATAGCTCAGCTTCTAATTACATCGCTGGGCAAAAGTAGCCATTCTGGTCTCCCAGGTACCACGATTTCCCCTTCCCCCCCTTCTTAATTACACTTTAAAAAACCACCCTACGTAACAGCGTACTTGCCCGGGAGGCTGCGATCGTCCCTCCTGGGTTGAGAGGACGTGCTTTGTTTTGGTTTTGGTCTAATTACAGATTTTCCCCAAGAGACAGCAGGAACTCAGAAGAAGCTGTTTCAGTCTCTTGAGTAAATATTAGATGTTTTATGTGCTTTCATGGAAGATTTTTTATTTCTGCTTTTAAAACACGCACAATGAGTTTAAAAGGAAAAAATACCTACATTAAAAGCCAGGAAACTCAAAGTTAAAGCCTACTCTGTCCTTAATGTACTGCTCCTTACTTACACTTCTCTCAGTTAAAGTTGGTACGTGAGCTCTCAATCAATACTCTTTAAATATTGAATAAAATATGTGGCAATGATTACAATCAGGCCAAGATCTCCTTGCATTATTTCTCATTTTAATTCTAGTTGCAGGAGCCTAATAATGGCAAATGGAGCATTTCACCTCTAAAATCAGCGTTTTTGATGACACCCAGGTCCGCAGTGACAGGGAGTTTGATGGCCGTGTGGTGGTGGTGTGGAACAAGGTTACGTGCATCCACATCCTAGAATCCACCACCCTCACTGGCCGCCCCCGAGAGCATCCAAGGACTGCAGAAGCATGGAGACTGAACTACGCTCTCACCCCTAGAGGTGGTCCCTCCGGGTCAGAGTTGAGGCACAGTGGCAGGGCAGTGTGGAGAATCTTGCACTGCTGCTACCCGTGCGGAACCTGTTTGATGGATAAATTCAGGACTTTAGTCTGCAGTGCTGTCAAACTGGCATCATTCACCAGCACTAAAGTTCACTTTTAAGAGAAGAAAGAAAAAGGAAATAAAGTTTTGGTTATATGTCACAGGCTGTCTGTGGTTAACGCTGTCCTTGCTGCTGTGAAGGGAAGGAGGCAGCGGCAGGCAAGGCCCCAGAGCCATGCCTGGAGCTGCCAGTCCTCCAGTCAGAGCATCCCAGGCCAGGAACCCTGCGAAACCACAGCCGGGTTAGGCAGCAGGGCCTCCTCTGGTGTCCCCCTTCTCTCCAGAGACAGCAGGGACTGCCACTGCAAAAAGAGAATAAACACCAGGCCCTTCAGCTACCCATCACTTCAGAGCATCTCCTGACGCTGCTGACAGCAGTCAGCCCAGGAGGAGAAGCAGGCCCTGTGTGCCAAACAGTTTGAGATACTCAAAGAGCATCACCAGGTCCACCTTGACATTGTCCCCTCTGCCCCAGCTCTTACGTTGGGTCATGCACAACAGAGATGCCCTCTGGAATTTTAAGAAAATTCTTAAAAATGAGCAGTAGAGACAGAAATTCCTGGTTTTTATGCTTAAGATCAGTATCAATAGAGCTATTGGTGCCACATACGTAACCATGCCACAGCCAGGTCTACCTGTGAGCCACAGCCAATTCGAAGAAATTGCCCAACCACAACATCACATGAAACCATCACAGCCATCTCCCAGGAGCTCTGTAAAGCAAGGCGCGTGTCACTCCCGGCTCTCTGAACACCCATAAATCCCAACTGTACCTTGTCAGCAGCTGCCAGCAAGTCGTCAGCCATTTTGTCGAGATTCGGTGCCTTCCCCGTGTAAATAAAGCACATCATTTCCTTAAAAACTTCCGGTTCCACATCATTGATCTCAACCCGATTCTGCATCACAAAAAGGAAGCTTATTAAGACCCCGACAAAATGCTGAACGCTTCCTTCTACCCAAGCTCTTCCATTACTCACAAGTTTGCTACAAAAACAAACTATTCAGAATGTGTGCTACTTGCAAAAAGAGAATTCCAAGTTGTATTTCACATTCTCTACTTCTCCCTATCCCACCCCAGACTCTTTCCCCAAGAGTAACAAAGGTAACAATTGCCTCCTCGATCCCTTTCTTCCTCCCTTCAGGACAGCTGAGTCAGACCTGCATCTAACGTGAGAAAAGCAGTTAAAAGGTGACAGCAGCCACAAATGCTGCCCCAGAAAGTTATCTACCAGCGGTGCCAAGAGCTGGCTGGGGAGCTGTTCCTCTGGCTGGAGCAGTTCTCAGTCCTTCTTTGCTCACTTTGCTCACTCACCTTTTTGCTCTCTTCCATCTCGTGCTCAAACATGGCGCTGAAAACCGGGGAACGCGCTAGGCAGTGGAGAAAACAAAACACAGTTAGAGATGCTCTCTTGTGCTTCAGGAGAGGCACAGCCCACCGACACCTCAGCAACAGCCCTGCTGCTTAAAGCAAGAAAACTCCTGCAGGAGCCAGGACAAAGTCAGTAGAACTCCAGGCTGTGCCATAATGTAAGGAGGCCCAGGAGCTTCATTTAGACTGGGCATGGGAGAGCTTCTGATGTCCTTTCAAACAATGCAGAAGGGCACACAGGTGGGTGAGGTTAAGTTCCTCGGCCTTATAAGAAAGTATTCCTGTGGCAATGCAGTAACTTCTCACGAATGCTTCAGGAATACATTACAGCACACTACAGCCACAAAAGAACCCTCCTACCAACCCTGCCACAGGAGACAGGCAATTAAAATGGAGTGGACATCTCTTCTCTCCCAGACAGCAGTTCACAAACCAGTCTTTTCTTACAGCTCTGCCCTTAAAAGAGCTGCGGACGCCTCTTTTAACAACAAAGTCAGTCAACAATCCCACTGGCCATCGTGTTGTGGTCTCCTACCCTGCTAAGGCCCACCCGACTCTACCGACCTGCCAGGATGGCTTTGTGTGCCTGGAACTCCTGGCCCGCGACGCACAGGCAGCAGTCGGTGAAGCGCGAGTTCTCCCAGAGCCCTCCCAGCTCGTCTGCCAAGCGGCACTCCGGCACCTTCACCATGTTCATCGTGTTCTGGCCGGAGATGTTGACAGAGTCCTGTACCACGCTCACCTGCAGGGGGAAGAGAGAAAACAAATCCAAAACTCAAAAAACCACGCTGGAAAATCGATCTCCCTACAGGGAGTTTTTTTTTTGTTTCCAAGGCAGGTGAAGGGAAATGCAAAGCAAACCCCACACCTCTGGAGCAGAACCATCGTGTGACTGAAATCACCTACATTTTTACAGTGCATTTCCTACCCCATCTCAGACCCATCCTCCACTCCTCCAGTCCCAAGCCCTAAAACCACCAGCAGGTTTTTTCCTTGACCCCAGATTAACAGCACTTCCACACAACTTAATCATAACTTCGTTAGATGGCTTCCTGAGGAAGCAGAATCTGATTTTTCTGCTTTTACAGACATCGTACCTGACCTAGTTTTTCCCCCTTTATCACCACCCTCAAGGCCTCCCCGATCAATAACGCAACGCAGACAGTGGCACAAATGAAATGAAGAATCACCAAGTGCTGCACCCACGCAGGTGCGAGGGCAGCGTCTGACCCCCAGACCCCTGCTGCTCCTGGTTCTACAGGAGTCCAACGCCTCCATCACATTATGAAATACATCAAAAAAAACCAAACCCTAAACAGTAAGTTTAAGAAAGCAGCTTTATGCCAAGTAATTAGAAGATTTAGGGAAGGCAGATCCCTGTCTCCTGCTCTCTGGCAGGTACAGTCAGGCAGGGACTACACAGATGAATAATGGACATAAAGAATCCATTAAGAGCCGATTCAGCACCAAACCGTTATCGTTAAACAAGCAGTAAATCACAGCCTTCGACAGCAACCTCCAATTAGAAGAGATCAGAGTGACTAAGGCCACCCAGCCAGAGAAAGAATCAAGGCAGAAGCCGAGTGGCAGGGGAGATCCGCCAGTGTTTCCTGGATCTGCTGGCAAGCTCAAGGTAAATTTCAGTTCTATTAAATAACCAGTGGCTGAAGAACAGGGGACAGCAAAGGAGATTCCACAGTTATGTAAGAGGAGAAGCAAATGACTGCCAGCACACCTCAGCTCCTGAGAAACCTCCAGCGGGTATCTAAGGGCAGACACACCACGTATAAACTCTACAACGCTCAAAACCAAACCTGTGTCAGGTGCTGCCTGCCCAGGGACACGAACGATCACACAGAGCCCGCCTGAGGAGCACATACTCTTCATCACTCATTCAACAGCTACAAAATCCTTTTTGCCCTGTGACATCTGGACCAGCAATGTGGACTCAAGGATGGAGGAAAGCTCCTTAGGCAGTTCCTATGTACAAAACACGCTTGCTGGAAGTGCAGCTGTGAGCAGCATCGCTTGGCACCTGCAGCCAGCAGGGAAGCATTAAGCGAGCATATGGCAAATCGCTTCATGCACTAAGGGATGGACTCATGGGCTCCACGAAGGAAAAAGAGGGGAAAAACCCACACCCAAGTTGTTGCAAGTTCTTGCCAAACCGTTTCCAGACCACAAACCTTCCCCTCCGGTATCACTACACTTAAGGTTTCTAAAGCGTTAGACTGCAGAACAAACTGAAAGAGAAAACAGAAGATATCAAGGCCGGGTGAAGGCAGCAGCAAGTTGTCTCTTCATCCAGAACAAACAAAAACCCTGAGCTGTAGCTTTTGAAGGGAGCAATTGAGTAAAGAGGGGACTGGTTTGAATTAGCACTGGTTGCCAAGGCTACTGGTGGATCTCAGGCTTATACGCATCGCACCTCGCCAACTCCTTTCTCAGACACCAATTCTTGAGTTTCCCTCCAGGACTGTAACCGCTCTGGCTCTTTACCTTGAAGGAAAGAGCAATCACCAGACCTACAGAGGTGTCACCGAGACACTGTCCCCTTCTCCTCCTGTGTCTCTACAGGTGTCACAGGAAGGGCTCCTTCTGTGACAGCAATTGGTTGCTGATGGAACACACATCCCGCAGCAGGTGTTTGTTAATTTAAATGTGTACAAGCTTACGATGGCCAAACAAAGCTGAAAACACCCCTCCAAAACCCAAACAGCTGTTGAACAACTCTGACCAAAGCGTTTTGTTCACTCCTGAAAGAAAAAACAGCGGAAGAAAAAAGACTCTCACAAAAACCCTGCAGGAGATCCAGAGAGAACTGTGTGTTCTACCTGTCCTTGGGCAAACTCACAGTTACAGGGGGTGTTTTGCAGTTAAAAAGACCATGGAAGTAAGACAGCAGAGGCTCTGAAGTCACTAAATCAGAGTTTAAATTTGCTCATTAAGGTTTCTAAAGTTAAAGATCTTTGTCTGAAATCAGTATTAGTGAAATAATGATTTTGTAAGCAGCAGTCAAAAAATACAATGAACAGAAAACTGGGACTACTACAAATTTCCCCTTTCTCAAATTATTTTCTTTTGTTGGCTGTACAGACACAGAAAGGCAAAGAAAACCCTTCTTTATTCAGTAGGCAAGAACCAGGCAGGCCAGTTCCACTGCAGAGCCAGTGCTGGTTGTTATCCCAGGTGAGTTCCGAGTTAAGGAGCACACACAGATGGCTGAGAACACCAGAAGTGAACAGATAATACAACGTGCTTAATTCCCACCATCACCACAGGTAAGAGACAAATATAAAGTACCAAAAAAATAAATAGAAGTGAAATGCAATGAATCACACAGAGCAGAAGCCACCAGCCACATGCACAAATAAAAGCTAAGTGCCACATAAACATCCAGCATTCCTCCCGATACCTCTGGCTCCTTAAAAGCAAGGATGAAAAATAAGGTCACAGCTCCCTTCAGCTAATGGAACTGCTATTCTTCCAGCCGCAACGGAAGACTTACCTCACAGAAGAGGGTGAGTTTGTCATCTGGAAGAAGTCCATTGGCCTCATCCAAAAGAAAGTCTCTTCTAATGAATTTCTTGAATCCCCAGTCCTTGCCTTGCACAAATCGATACGCTCGCTGGCTCTCTGCAAGGAAGAGAGGGGGCTTCAACGCTGGCTGAGCGACTCGCTCGATCGAGCAGCGCGAGACAAGCGACCGACCCTGCCTGACAGACAGAGCTTTTACTCACCCATTGCTTTTGTTTCTTCTCCTTTTGCATTCAGGATGGAGAATTTGAACTTTGCTCGAACTTCGCTTTTGGGACAGCTCACCAGCAGCAGGTAGAGGGACAGGTAGTCCTTGCTTTCCTCATCCAGGCCTTTCGGGTTGACGCGCAAACACCTGTAGAAGAAGGGAGGTGAACGAATTGGCACGAGCAGGCTATGGCAGGGCATTCACAGCTTTCAGAGAAGGGGCACTGGAGGATTTTCAGAGTAAAGCATACAGCAAACAAGCTCTGTTTAACAGCCACTGAGCCACAAGGAAATGGCAGAGGAGCTGCGTGTTGCAGCCAGCCTCGTGCTACATCTCCGAGACAGGCGGACCATAACATTCAGGCAGCAACTACAGGCAAACCAACTCAAAAAACACATTGGGAAGAGGAGGGGGGTACAGTTTAAATCACTGAAAAGCACCTTGGATGTCAGCTTTCACAAAAGGAAAGTGAAAGAAATGCTAGAATGCAGGCAATGGATCTAAAGAAGTGCAACAGATCCACAGAAACGACAGGTGAAATTCCACAGGAAGTAACCAAAAGGAAGAACAGGATTTCTGGAAGGCCGGTGGTTTCTCAAAAACACAATTGTCAGGCAAAAAGAGAGGAATACTCCTGTTTGAAGACAAGGCAGTGCGTGCAGGAAGAAGGTAACTCATAACCACTTCCGTGACCTGAGAGTTGACACGGAATCTAACGAGAAGCAAAATCTGGGCCAAGTGACTGATGGCTCAAACACACGAGGACAAAGAAATCAGAGACTCAGACACCGGAACGAGCTGTGACTGGCAAAGGTTATAAAGGTAAGCAGTTTAATAACGAAAATCAGCTCAAGGAAAGCACAGCTCTGCCACCCAAAGGAAGGGAACACAAATTGTATCCCCACGCACTCAATTATTTTGTGGTGATTTGCTGCAATCCATACTAAGGAGGTTTAAAGAAAAATGCTGCAATACTTAATGTCACCAACAAGGGATAAAACAAGGAACCAGGTGTCCATGGATCTACTGGGTGAGATGCGACTCACAGTGGATACACAAAGTCCACTCTAAGCTACTGTAAGTTACTTGAGAACTCAGGGAAGACAAGGAAAGCTTGGAAGGAAAGGAAACGGGTAAAAATAACGCTGTGTTTGAGAAGTTCCTTGGCAGGAGGAGTTCTAGGACACAGAGATGGTCAGAGTAGTAATGTTAAGTCCCTTGAATTCAGAAAAAGCTGCCATAAAGAGAAGGTAACACAGAAGCAGCAGTCTCAGAGTGCGGGATTCAGAGTGCAGCTGTCTTTCTAACAGCATGGACTATTCAGGACTGAGACTGGGAGGCTGAAACAGAGCCTGAATACACTGGCTGTGGACTCTCCTTGGCTTGTAAGGATAAACATCAGCCAAAAAAAGCTGTAAGACAGTAATAATTGCCCACAGCAGCCTCTGCTTTGAGGCAGGACACAGTGTCCCCTCCAGCCATGGCTTCTGATACTTCTGATGCTTTCCATTTTCAGAGAAACACTGACAACAGCCAATTCCTCACATTTTTTGTGTGTGTCCAAACACCACACTGAAGCAGCAGTACTTTCTCTCTGTGCATATCTCATACACCCAAGGAAGCAGGAACCCGTGACCAGTAAATGTATTTTTAATGTATTTCTCCCATTCTAGAACCCCAAAGTCTTCCACACAGTCGCACAAACAGGGTGAACCTCCCTGCTCTGTTTCTTACCATTTGAGTTTATCATTGGCTCCAGATGAAAAGGTCGAGCTCTTGATGACCTCACCCATTTCTTCTCTGCAGAAGCTGAAGTTGTTTATGGTCCACATGTAGGAAAACTTCACCACCTTGATCTAAAAACAGAGGATAAGCAGCAGTTTAGGGTTGGGCCCATTCACCCTGGCTGGGTGAAAATTGAAAACCTGGAAGTTTTACTGAGTCACTTGTGTGACAAACGATCCCCAAGCTTGGAAACGGTTGGCAGTGCCAGCTGGACCGTTCCAACCTCTCCAACTGCCTCCACTCCAAATTTCTGCCAAGGGCAGCAGGCAACATTCCACTGTTGCCTTGATGAATGCTCATTGTTAACAATCGTGATTTTATCTGAAAATCCAGACTTCAAACTTGTTTTGAATGAATTTCTCTCCAACGGTGTCACCAGACCTACCTGAGTGTAGCACCAGCTCTCTGCTACAGGTCCACTCGACATTTCTGCCGGAGGAGGAGGACTCGGCACCCTTGACATCGCCAGTTTGAAGATTAAACAGGATTTCACAACTCAGCAGAAGAAATTTATAACTGATCTTCACCCTGACAGTGCCCAAAGAGAAGAAAAAAAGCAAAACTAAGAACAAAGGAAAAAAACTTCAGGAGTGCTGTTGAATCTCACACAACACAACAAATGCCATCGGGCTTCCTCCCTCCCCCCCAGCACCTTCAAAATATGGTGCTACAGTTAAACACTTGGAAGTGTTACCATATGTTCTCTGGAGGGAGGATATCCCTCCTCCATTCATTCTTTCAAAATGCAGCTCCTTATAGGAATAAGCCTGTCAACATTTTAAAAAGAAAGGGACTCCAATATGCACTTCAGGTACCTGGTGCAGGTTTTATTGCATTTAACTTTAAAACTCCCACTACTACTCCAAAGACCCTCAATGAAACCCCTCTGTATCATTCAAATGAAGCCCTAGTGGGGAGACTCCAGCTGTGAATGCTTCACTAAGTGCCTTTTCAGGGGCAACACTCACTCTTGCCTCCAGCACATCCCAGCAGGGAATGTGTCCTCCTCACTCAGTTAGGGAATAGAAGCCCTTCTGCCAGGTTTGGTTTCTGGGCAGGAGAGACCCAAGCACAAAAGGCAATGATAGGGTTAAAAGCCTCCAGTGAGTCCTTCTTGAAGATATATTTTTAAATGTAGTGGTAACACCTCCCTTTATGGCATAAAAATGAGGGATTAATGAGGAGGGAAAGAGGAGACAACTTTTATGTCACCCTGGGACAGCCATCCAGCCTGCTGGAAGGCAGGGAGAAGCTGCAGGGTGGAGGGCAGAAGTTAATCCTGAGTTCCCCTACCTTTCCCTGGTCTCCAAGGAGTGAACTCCAGAAGGCTGGAGCTCCCCAATTATGGAAACAGTTAATCATGGGATGCAAAAACTGACAACTGAACAGCTACTTTCTGTATTTGAATAGGACTTTAATATGTACCCAAATTTTACCTCCATCTGACACACGCAAAGAAGCCTGGAAAGCTCCTGTGGTCCAAAGGCAAGACAAATGTATTGGCCTGAGATGCACGTGTCTGTGTAATTCCCTCTGAGTAACTGTCACTTTTATCTTGTATCCTTCCCTCCCAGATGGCTTGGACAGGCAGGCGATAATAAAAGTTATGACAAGGTGCTAATAGAATCGCTGCCTGCCAGCACGTCCATTGCTGCGCTTTTACAATGGCCCAAAGGGGACACAGCTTTGAGATTTTAAAGATTTTTCCAGTATTTGGGAAACATTTTCACTCTCCTGTTTCAACACTTTCTGCAGAAGCTTTGTGAGGCTGTGAAACACAGCTAAAAAAGAGATGTTAAAGCCCAATGCACCCTCAGTTTGGTGCAGCGATCAGCCACCAAATACCTGTCACCCACCAACTGCACTGGGCCTGCTGCAGCAAGCAATAAAGGGAATAAACAGGTAATATTCATCCCTCTTTTGCAAAAATTACCAGTAAGGAAACGCTTGCTGCTCATCCTGCTCAGCAAGCACACAGGCAGGGGAAGCACAGCAAAGGTCAGTGAAATACAACCTTACAAGTGCACCGTAGAAACCACCCCGTGTTCTCCCGCCTCGGAACGCTGAGCTGCTCTCCTGGCATGGATCAACACTGAAGGCATTTCAAGAGGAACCACAGCTGACAAGGTAAAGTGAGGCTTCTGACACCAGCAGGGCAGCCCCGGTGTTTATTTGCTCCTGAGCACTTAATACTTCACTCGCTCACACTTTCTCACTAACAGCCGGCACCTCCGAGTCAGGAGTGAATTAAAAAGCGCTGCAGGCAGAGGTTTCGGCAAAATAGTTTGGATACCAAATTCTTCCTGGCTGGGAGAGGCAGGGACAAACCTGAAGGTCCAGATATAAATCAAATCACAGGAAAGGAAACACAAAATATTATCTTAGGGACCCCTGGAGCTCAGGTGCAGCCGGTGGCTAAAAATAACAAACAGTGCTGGGCTCTGGAAGTCTTTAGGATCACAGTCAACAGAAAGAATAACTCTCACCTCATTCGCAGACACTTCCAGAGGAAGAGGTTTATCTAAGAACCAGAGCCAGACCAGATCTTTCTGTAGTCTAGGAATGTTCCCTTGTTGCCTTGTCCTCACAAATACCTCCTGACTGAGCAGCTGTACCGAGACATCTCTGCTCAAAACCTCATCTACTGTAGGAACCACCAGCCAAAACCATCCTAAGAGTGGCAGAGACTTGACCCGAGAGGCGTGGGGAACATCACCTCAATAAATCATCTCGGAGGAGGCCTCAAAATTACTCGGCTCTTGCTACACAGCCTGTGAATTTCCACTTCCCAAAATAAACCAGCAACCTTTCAGAAACCAGTAGTTTACATCAGAAATTCCCCAGTATATTTGTGTTCAGCCAGCTTTACTCAGCAACAGATAAGTTATATAAGTCTGTAAGAGAAGTATGTTTTTAATTAAATGTTTCAAAACTGGGGTGATGGCTTCTTGGACCAGTCTATATCAAAGAGTATCCAAGCACAGCATAAAGTGCAGTGAAAAGGAGCAAGACAAAGATAATTGGAGCAATAAAACAAGGGGAAAGAGATATGGTAGCACAGGAAAAGACTATTATCTTCCTGCATTCTTCAAAGCTTTGGAAAGGACAATGGAAGGTCTGAACTCACTGCGGTAAGAAAGAAAAAGGAGAGAAAAACAAAAGGGCAAGTTAACTGAGGGAGCAAAGTGAGGTGCAGTGCTGTCTGCCTTGTGCGTGAACAAAATGAGTTAAGATTTTGGATGTGGACTTACACCCTGAGCAGGGCTCACCCCGCTCTTCCCGCTGGGCATAGCACGGAAAAAAACGATGGGCAAAGCACAGCCCGTGGCAGGGACGGCCGAGCGACACCGCCTGCGGCCTCTCCCGTGCGGCAGGAAAAGAACGCAGGCTGGAAGTTGGGCACAGAGAATTCCAGAGGTTACACAGAGCTGCCTAATTACTGACACGGCGGCGTGGAGGATATGCACCAAGGTAGCAAACAGCCTGTACCAACAGAAATGGACTGAGATTAAAAGCCAACACTTAGGAAAGACGAAAGGGACCCACATCAAAAAGCCACTAGGCAGCCTGGTTTACACAAGCCAGAAGCTTATCTTTCTGGAACAAAGACATGTGAACAGCTCCACAAGAGGCCAAGAACCACCTGGGAAGAACAAACTATAAAGGAGCAACAGGAATGGGGTATATACAGACTGAACGGCACCTGCAATACAGGGAAGCATAATTTATGCCAAAAAAGGGTGCTGGTGAATTAGGCTTCAACACTTTCTAAAAGCCGAGAGAGTGTGCACTGCACCTTCCTCTGCTCTCAAATTCAAACCCAACTTCTGCTTAACCCTGTCGAGTGCCATGAAACCTGCTGAGCTCAAAACAACACCCAGGGTTTCATTTACAGCCTTCACTGGTAAGAGAACAAACTGGAAAATCAACATGATCATGGCAGAGGGATAAAAGGAATGAACCAGCATCCAGAGGAGGACGCGAACCAGGCTGCAGGACCCACAACTTTTTTTTTTTTTTTGGAGATGACAAGATCTTGGCAGGGGATCCAAACGCGACAAAGCCAGCAGCAGCACTGAACTGGTGACAGCACATGACATGTGAGAGCAGCTTCCAAACCTTCTACAGCTACACCAACACGTAGTTCTTCTCCCTGAGAACAAAATCACTGCTAACCTTAAGGTAACTGTCTCTCACAAATGCAGCGGTGAAATCCTGTTCCCTGAGTTCCATTTACGGCCCCTGAGTGTCTGCAACACATTAATCACAGTGACACACGGGGGTTTCAAGCACAACTTGTTGTGGTTGTGTGCTTCTACAAGAAAGCAGCTGAGGAAATGAAGGCACCAACAAAGAAGGGTCATTTAAACTGATTTTGACATTACAACGGCCAATCCGTAAAGCCAGGACACCCAGCTGGAAAACAGATTCCTTCATCAGAAGTTGGATCCATTTTTTAAAAGCCCCAAAATGACCATGTGTGATTCACAGCCCAGCCATGGCATCAGACCTGTTTAAAATGCGCAACATACAGACTGCACCTCTAGTGAAAGCCATTTTTGAAGTCCACAGTCAGACAACACAACTTAGGGGATCAGACATAGCAAGTGGGATGAGAAAAGCCAAACTGAGATCTCAATATGAGCATTTTAATACTATTTTCTGTAGTTGGTGCACCTGAAAACACCAGTGCCTACCGACTCCTGCTGTATCGATGGCCACAGAAGTACCTCCCAGTTCTGAATTTAGTGTTGCAGTGTTTGATCTCTCCCCTGGTCCTGCCTTTATGAACCCTATGGATGTCTATAAACCCATGGAGCTCTAAGACCCACTGCACCTCAGAGAACACAGCGGTACCACTCCGCCTGGAGCCAAAGACTTTACTCACAGTATGAAAATGAACTTCCAAGTCTTTTCCTGGCATTTGCTACACGGTCAGTGGTTCTGCATCTTTTCTGTCCTAAAAATGGTGAGGAAAAAAAAAAATAAACAAACCACAAATTACACCTCGTGTGCTACGTATTTTCTTGAATTCTTGGCTGTGGCACCAGCAAAGAGGAAGAGACTTCCAGAACTGCTCCACTCCCTCCTTCCAAAACACGGCTTTGGAGCCCGGCAAAGGGACACTCAACAACATGGAACCAGTGAAAGGAATTGCAATGTATTTACAGACACAGCTCCTGAAAAACAACAGCTCCTTCCCTCCTCCAGGGTATGGTCACTTTACTCTTGTGCTGGTTTCCTGTACCAGGAACCCGTTTCCACAATTTGGGACACAGGCTTTATGGGAGAGGTCTCTCAGTACAAACACCAAACATGACAGCAGCAGCTTTATCACCTGAGAATCAAGAAGCAACACTCTCAGTACAGGCGTTTTTTTTCTTCCTTTAAAACCCACATTTCTGTTGCATTTCCTCTCTGTGCTGAGTAGGAAACACCAGCAGTCAGAGGCTGGAGGAACACAGCAAGCTCTTACATAATCCTCCAATCGTGCGGAAAATCAAGCCAAAGCTGGGAGGAGAGAAGGAATTTCACAAAATTACAGCGGATATTTCCAAACGTGGAACTGTGAATGCAATTGATAACACAGCAACAGCTCCTGGTGGTACAAGAAACGGGTATCTCTGCCAGCTTTGTGCCCAATTTTGCAGAAATACTATCCAGGAAGAAATGAAGCAGATGATCTGGAGTTACAGGTCCACAGTGAGCCAGGGAGCAAATAGCAAGCCCCATGAGTAAAGCGCTAACGCAAGGGCGTGCCAGGAATAAAGCCAGTGAGTGCCTCCTGTTGTGAACTGGATTGGTCTCTAGAAAAATCACTCCGGGCAGCAAACTGGGTTTGCAACCAGAACCCAAAGCCAGAGCTGTCTGGAGGCTCAGCTGCAGTTTGGGGATTAACTCCAAACCTCCCCGCACTGGCTGAGCCGGCTCAGTGGACACAACTGAGAGCAGAGTCTGGGGACGGGACGGTTGTTAATGTTTATCAGGTCTAATCAACCCGATGCTCGTGCCAGTACCGGTACCACGTTAAAACACCAGCAGACTCTAAGTTCAGTTACACAAGAAATAGGGTTTTTAAACACTCCACTGTGAGCTGTGCAACCAACGATGGTCCTGCTCACTGAGACCACGTGTCAAACCAAAACCCCTGCCATTTCACTTCCCTCTCCGGGCTGTATCTGTGTGCAAAACTGGAGGTTTCAGGGAGGAACACAACTTATGTTAAATAAATCTTCTATATAAATTATACATATGAGTTTATGTAAGTTTAGAACAGTGGCAGCTCTGCTCAAGTAAATCAGGATATCGGATCTGGTAGCAGTTTCTAGGATCGTATGGCAGGCACAGCTCTCCACTGCTGTCCTCTACAGATCCAGTGACAGGATGACAGCTTGCCCTGCACTCCTGCTATCAGGTTGTCCCCATCTCGATACACATCCGTGACAAAGTACCACTAAGCAAAAAAGATCTGTTTTTTTCCTTCAGTGACACAACGGAACTAAATCATTCTGGGCATCTGGTTAGAAAACGTCACTGAAAAAGAAGTAAGCCAGTTATGGGCTTTACTTAACTCATTAAGTGCGTTTTTTAAAACGAATGAGTTCTGTTACATAAATAACAGTGAAATTTTTCAGGCTGTTTTAGGGTTGCCCATGAAGCCACCCCAGACAAAACTGATTAGAGATCTAAAGTGAAAGAAAAAAGGAAATCACACAAGAGGATTCCACCTCATTATGTCACAATGATGCTCTGCAAACATTTTTTAAAACTCTGGAGCCTTCCAGTACTGAAAGGGGCCTATAAGAAATCTTTTTACAAGGGCCCATAGTAACAGAAAAAGGGGGAATGGCTTTAAATTGGAAGGGGGAAGATTTAGGTTGAACATTAGGGAGAAATTCTTCACTGTGAGGGTGGGGAGGTCCTGGCACAGGTTGCCCAGAGCAGTGGTGGCTGCCCCATCCCTGGAGGTGTTCAAAGCCAGGTTGGATGGGGCTTGGAGCCCCCTGATCCAGTGGGAGGTGCCCCTGCCCATGGCAGGAGTTTGGAACTGGATGGGTTTTGAGGTCCCTTCTGACCCAGACTGTTGTATGATTCTATCAATCACAGACGTAAATACACCTCATAATGCTGAGTTACAGAAAAATGACAACACCACACATTCCATATTTCTTATCTCCCTCCAAAAAAACTCAGAAAAGGGCAATTCCCTTGTGCAGGCAGCTTCGCAAATGCTGAGAACACCACTACAACTGATCACAGCAGTTATCCTAACCCGGGCAGAGCACCAGCACCCTGCTATCAAATCAGGGCACCCCTGGCTGCGGAAGGGAGATCCCTGGCCTACCCAGGCTTCCTCTGAGCACCACTGCGGGCCCAGACCCAGCTGAGCAGCACCAGTGCTGGCCCAGGAGGGTCTGTTCCCCTCCCTGAGCCAGACTGTGCCCCTGGCTGCTCTATTACTCTTCCCAGCTCCTCCACTCCAGCTCTTATTTCATTTCTCCCATTCCCTCGCCCACCCCCTGGCTCCCCATGAGGGCCTCATCCCCACCTTGGGGTTTCCAGGACCCCCCATACCAGGCCTCCCCCCATCTCTTCCCCCTCAAGCCCTGCTCCCTGGTCCCATCTTTCCTCACAACTCCTGACCCTACTCCTCGCCCACCCCCTGGCTCCCCAGAGAAGCTCCATCCCCACCTTGGGGTCTCCAGGACCCCTCTAACCCAGCCTCCTCCCACCTTTTCCCCCTCAAGCCCTGCTTCCCAGTCCCCTCCTCCCTGCCCCAGCTCCCACGCGTCTTCCTCACCCACCCCTTGACCTCCCCGGGGAGGCTCCATCCCCATCCTAGGGTCCCCCTGACCCCCCCAACCCAGCTTTCTACCAACTCTCCCGCCTCAGGCCCTACTCCCTTGTCCCCTTGCCCTCCCCCAGTCTCACAACTCCTGCCCCTCCTCCCCACCACCCCCTGACTCCCCAGAGAGGCTCCATCCGCACCCTGGGGTCGCCAGGACCCCTCTAACCCGGCCTCCCCCCAACTTCCCCCCCTCAGGCCCTGCTCCCCGCCCACCCCCCCGCAACTCCTGTCCATTCCCTACAGCTCTCACCTCCCGGCCCCACGGGTGGCTGCGAGCTCCGGGCAGCCCGGTGAAGCGCTGCGGGGAGCGGGAGGGCTGGGCGGCCGCGGGCTGAGCCCCCCCTAGGAGCGCACCAGCCGCCGGGGATCACTATTTGGCAGCATGTCCTCCTCCCGGGGCTCCCCGCGGGCAAGCGCAGCGGCTCACTATTGCGCAGGTGCCCGCAGCACCGCTCTGCGCATGCGCGGCGCCGGCGCACGCGCAGGGGACAGCACTTCCC